>PVKA01009221.1:0-17903 GCA_004027165.1 Ctenomys sociabilis | reverse complement strand
CACAACTTATCCCAAAAAGACAAGTCTAGCAGACAAAAAATTAGCAAAGAAGTAGCAGAACTGAACAGAACTTAGAACAAATGGACTTAGTGGACATATACAGATGTCTTATTTTTATCAAATGTTCTTCCATCTAAGATAACTAAGATTTTTATATTTAAAAATAAACAATCATCACGTAAGGAATAATTCCAATGGTGCCATTAAAATACATGTTCCTGGCTGAGATGGCTGACAAAGGACCTGCTCTTAAATTAGCCTGATAATGACTATCAGCTGCACAAACAGCAGCAATGTTCCACTTACTTACTAACTGAGCGGCAATTAATCATTTCCTCTTTCCCTTGAGAGGGAAAGTTCGGAGGCTTTCCATACACATCCACATAGGAGAAAGTGGTATAAATAACAGGTCAGCTAATAGGCTAAAGATACATTTGAAAATTAAATTTGGTGAGAAGGTATTGATGTCAAAGGAATTGAACTTTGTGGTTGAAGTTCTGGATTCAGTTCCTGACTCTGTTATTTACCCATGCTCTTGAGTGAATCTCTTACATTAGCTCTGTCTCAATCACCTCATTTAGAAAATGAGAATAATAATAGAATATTTCTCATTAATGGAAGAATAGAAGTAAATAATAATAACATGACATGAGAGCAACACAACTTATGGGGAACTATACAAACAATTGTCAATTAAACATATTTAGAATAGCAATATAATAATATTGATCCTCAGGTTTATGACAATTTTTGTTTTCTTTTTTGGACTAGGAATTAAACTCAGGATCTTATGTTTGCCAGGCAGGTGCTTATGCCACTGAGCTATCTCCCTGGCCCTATTTTTCGTGGCAAAACTACTGAGTGGTTCCATTTACTATGATAACGAGTAATGAAATACAAATATATAGAGTATTTTAAATTTGAGTTGTGTGGCTGGGGAGATGGCTCAGTAAAAACAAGACCTTGCATTGCTACTGCAAGGACCAGAGTTCAATCTTTGTTTCCACAAAAAAAATAAGTAAATCATAAATTTGAGATGTGTGCAATCAGTTACATAATGTGACTTTTGAAATAATAAATTCCATTGAAAATTGGAATACACAAGTATGAAACTTAGAGATAGGAGATCAAAGCTTCAGTCAAAAGTTGGAGACTTTTTAGTGCATAGATTGGATATAATAACCCCTACTGAGGAACAGACAAGAAGAGAAGGTGTTTTCAAATTTCTTTCAAAATTCTAAAATGGTCTAGAATCACACAATCTCAATCAGATAAAAAAAAAAGTACTTCCACTTCTAAATGCTCAAAGCCTTCAATAATTATTTTCGCCCAAGGATTTTCTATGCTTTAAAAAGTGGCTATGCAAGGGTCATACATACACAGTTTCCACTGATACACCTGGTATTATGCAACAGATTATGCTAAATACAAATCAACTAATGTAAATCAAAAGAAATGGTTCCAAAAATACATGAGCTTTGCACATTGAACACTTACAATGGGTATTCAAATTTATGGTTCAGTAATAATGTTAAGACTATTAAACAACCAGTAGACCATAAGGGAGAGCTCCTTGGAAGATTTACAGATGAAATATGCTAAAACAGCTTAGCACTGACTGAATGTGTACACGCTATATTTACAAAAGAAAACTGGAATATCTTTTGTCCATGCTATACACCCAGCATTGCCAGAATCGTCTTATTATACCAAAGTGAAAAAGAACAGAGCTTAGTTGTTTGCCTCCAACCTTGCCAGGGCAGAACGCATGAAGCGACTCAAAAATCAATTTCTGCCTAAGAGTTAACACCACTTTGTGCAAAGAAGAATGTGAGAAAAGTGAACATTTCTAGAATAACAAAAGCGCCTCTTGCAGGAAAGCTTCCTGTCATCAACACCAATGCCCGGCTGAAGCATTCGCTGGCATATGGTAAGCGACCGACAGACATTTCGGTGCGGTTCAACGGTGGCAGACTGAGCAAAATCAAACTGTTTCCAAATCTTGATAGAACATTCAAGGAAAACAAAATTAACCTGTAGTCCGTAGCTCATCTATCTTAATTTAACTTACAACATCAGAATGCACAATATTCATTACAAATATTATATGTCATACTCTGGTTTCTCTTCAGATCATAACAAATCTTTCACCTTTTATTATATGTCACTTGAAAATTAAAATGCCAATATGTAATTTTACAAAATTATATGCCTAAAGTCATTCATTATATACTCTTTAGATGAAGGTGAAATTCTGATTACCTGATTTAATACAATATGATTATAAAGAAGAAGAGTGTGAAAGAAAATCAGTGCCGTGCAGTGCCAGCCCCGCCCCCAGGACACACTGAGATGGTGACCGGTGGCGGCTCGCCTGCAATCCCAGCGCTTGGGAGGCTGAAAACAGGAGGTTCACGGCGAGTCTGATGTACGCAGTGAGACCCTGTGGACCCTGTACTAAATACATTAAAAATAAAAAAGAAGAAAGTCAGTGAGAAAAGATATGAGGAGGAAAGCAGAGGTTGGAGCGATGTAAGGCTCTTAACCCAGTAACTCAGGCAGCCTCTTGAAAAGGCAAGGATTCTGTTCTTGAATCTCTAGAAGAAAAATAGCTGCTCTGACCCATTTTAGATTTCCATGCTTGTCGGTCTTACAGTAGTATAACTAAATGTATGGTACAGTTAGATAGAGGATTGGTCCTCTATCAAGGCTGCACATCAGCATGAGATCAGGACATAGCGAACCCATCTCATAGCTGGGCTGCGGAAGAGGAAGAGCTGGGATCATGCAGTGTCCATCAAGATCATGCGTCCAATGACTTGGGGCCTTCCGCTAAGCCCCACCTTCTCATGGGGCTACCATTTCCCAGGAGTGTCAAGCTGGGGAAATTCAATATTCTGATTGTCGGGATTTCTGACCTGTAGAAATCTAATAATTTCTAGAAATCCAATAATTAAATTTCTAGCAATTTAATTATTTCCTACGGCTTAAACTATTCAGCTTGTTGCATTTTTCTTAAGGTAGCTATAAGAAAGCAATATACATAATTGCTTGCTGAAATTATCAAAAATAGTGCTATATGAGAGGGATGATCCAGAATTTAGAGGAGCCATTATTTGTATTTTAAATATACATTACAAGAAGTAAAACATTTGAGAAAAATACATACACATAAAATAGAATGAAACTATGCCTTACATTTCTGTTGCTATTTCAAAAATAAAGCTCTGATTAACAGATAGCAGCGCTCCACTTTAGGCAACTTTCTATATGAAAATGTGTAGAACCATTACACATTTTTCATACAGAAAATGTTTTTCTAGATTTTTTTTATATGGATTTGCCTGTGACATGACATCTGTTTGGAAAATCGATCACTAGTTTATACATTTGGAATTCTTTTGCATGAGATGATTCTCTGTTACTGGGAGATAACACTGTAAAGATTTTTGGTGTGTGTGTATGTGACCAACTACTTTCAGTGGAGTTTCTTTTGATATTATCATGGCAGCGGCAGCTTTGTTATGATTTGTATCGACAAAAAGACTTTTTTTCCTCATTACTTTTAACCATTCGGTGTATTTTTGTGACTCACACACAATGTGTCATGTGATCGTGCTTTGTTTGGTCGTCATGGCAGTCTTAGTTTTTAATTAGAGACTTAGTCTGCTTATAATTAATCAAACTAATGACATAACTTCATCCATATTCACCATCTTACTGTTAATTCTTCGGTTTTTCTCTATGATTTTGGGTTCATTCACCTCTTTCTGTACATTCTGTGGATTGAGTACATTTTGTTTTTTCATTTTAATTGTCCATTTGCCTCTTACACCTATGAGTTTTGCTCTTCTTTTAGCTGTCTCAAAATGAGGAATGTACCCTGATACCAACTTAAAATATACATTAGTAACATACATTAATTTAATTCCAGTTTGCCACTAGTTTCCTGTGCAAATGTTGTCATACTTTTATTCTCTCTAAATTATTTTCTGTTTAGTTTTTAAAGACATTATTTCATCTTAATGAATAATATAAGGCAAGAGTTATCAATTTTCTCTATGCAAAGTTTTATTTCTTCTTCCTTATTTCATCTTTTCGCTTTGTGTTGTTTGTTTTTAGTTACTGGGAATCAAACTCAGTACTTTGCACTTGCCAGCCATGCACTGTTGTACTCAACTATCTCCCTGGCCCTCTTTTTACTTATTTTAAAAGTGATTTTTATGTTTAGCAGTCAGAACTTTGTTATACATGACACTTTTAGCATTATCTTATTGGAATTTGTTTTGATGTTCACTGTGTGGATTAATATGATTTCCTCAAACTAAAAATAAGATGTGTAGCCATTATAGACGGTCTTATATAACTTATGCTGATTCCTATTAAGATTTTTACCTTGATGATGGTTAAAAAAAAAAAAACGGTGATGACAGAAAAACTGTATGCACTCATTAGCAACTGTTCTCAGAGATTGGAATTGTTACATTCTCTCAGGTTAGTTATATGTAAAATAACACAGAAATGGCTCATATTGATTGGACTGAGAGATAGTAAAAAAATTAACAATGTTTACCTTTGCTTGTGTGGGGACCTGGGGTGGAGAAAAACTAAAATAGGAGGAAACCTATTCATGTATGTAAACTTTGTTCTTCTCGAGCGAGAGTCTTCTTGCTTCTGTGATGACTCAGGTTTGTCAGCTTTGAATGTAGCTACCAGGCCATCAGCCTCTGATTTCGTCTCTCTGCAGTCCCTCACAAACACCAATTTTCTCTCCCTGGTCTGAAATGCCAGAAAGCCCTGTCATCCACTTCATCGCATGGACCAATGAAATACGTTGGTGTTGTGAAGCTTTGATGTTCTATAATTTATGTGCCTTAAACACATTTTCAATTGTGATATTTTCAATTTGTAATGGGCTTACCATATATAATACTACTGCATGCCAAAGAACATCTATTTATATATATTTTTCTCATGAACTTATTTTTTCCTTTTTTGGACCCCAACAGGGGTTGCTTTTGTCACAGTTCTCTGAGATAATTCTGTTTATCTATTTCTATTATTTGTATATTAATTTACTTTGAATAACAGATTTCTTCAATACTTGTTTCACTGTGAAGCCCACTCAAGGCATTTTCTTTATCATTTTGAATACTATAGTTTCCAGTACAGAACTTTGAGTTAGCTCTCTTCTTTATAGCTGTCATTATGTCAGTGAGATGCACTTTCTATTAATTCCTATTTAGATATTTCTCTGAATTTTCATCTATAATAGCAAATGGAAACATTGTATTAGTAATTCTGACATATTTGTTTTATAAGATACCCTTATTTTATTGGATTATAGGGCAAATTTATTTCTTTAAATGGTTACAAATATTTATTGTATAATGTACAACTCACATTTCATTGTTTTTTGTTATTTTTGCTCTTTCTTTTTTGTTCTTTAATTTTATGTATTTGGTGCAGGGTTGCACTACAGCACTTGGTCTCATAGTGATCCTCCTGTTTTCAGCTTCCCCAGCACTGTGGTTGTGCGCCACCTCACCCACTTTGGGTGCCCAGTGAAGCACGCAGTGATGTGGATTGATCTTGGGTCCCTGAACTCATCAGACAGGTGCTTAGACAGCTGAACTACCACCTTGGCCCACATTTCATTGTTAAGCACTTAATTTTTTGTGATCAATTATATACTGCATTTTTTCTTGGGATAATAGATCTATTGATACATCTCCTGGATCTGTGTAGCCAGCCTGGTGTATCAGCTTTCTTTGTGTAGATCTACAACACCTTTTATCCTAGAAGTATAACAACCCAAGTGGAAGAGTTTTCTGTACTGTATAACTTTCTAGGAGCTTTGATAAAAGCAACTGGTATGTTTAGCAAAACACCATATTTGTTACGCCAAGCATGACTGTCAGCACTATGAAACTTTGGACCAAAGATGTACAGCATTTCTTTCTGATAAAGATTTACAGAATCTCATGGTAGGCATGCATAGCCAAGTACTTTTGCAAAGACATAAAAGCACCACTATGCAGTGCTGAAGTATTTTTTTAGTAATCTGTTTAACAACTTCTGACCACTTCACTGCTGTCAAAACCTATCTGTCCCTCCCCAGCACAGGAGGGCCATATTGGTTTACTATGCTATACCTCTCTAGCCTGTTCAGTGATTGACAAAGTTTTCCAAGCAGAATTATGATGCGGTGACAGCATCCCATCCGGCTCCTATATTTTCATAGCTGTTTGCTTTCTACCATTTAAGTTCAGAACTCTTCTGTATCAGCCATTTTATCTGGGCTTATAATGATTTAAAATAAATATATTGCCTGCCATTCTGTCCCCATCCCAGGGGCACACTGAGATGGCAATTGAGACTGGGCATGGTGGCACATGCCTTAATCCCAGCACTTGGAAGGCTCAAAACAGGAGAATCTTTGTGAGTCCAATCTAGTAGTGAATCCCTGAATACCCTGTAGTCATGTCCCTAAAAATACAGACAAAAAACAAATAATAATAAATACATTAAGTAGAAGTCTGCTATGCACAAATGGAAATCACACATTTATGTTACGTGTGTTGACTTATGTATTAAGTGCAAACATTTTCCACTATTGCACTTAGAAATAATTCTTTCTTCCTGAAAATGCACACTAATTTGGATTTATTAAGAAATCTGATGATTTATTCTGCAGAAATGAGAGAAGGAAATAAAAAATCAGAAAAATTTGCTCATGCTGAGAAAGGTTTAATTTCTTAACTGTTATAGTTTTTGTCAGTATGATTAAATTAATGCACTGAACTAAAACAATAATTCTTAGTATTTCATATATTCACACCAATCCTGGCATACTTATCATGGGTATCGTGTTGTTGCTTGATTTTACATTTTGAAATCTCTGAGGTACAAATGTATTCTCTTTTCAACTATCTGCCAACCGTATAAATAGTTGGGCTTTAAAATGACACTCGTCTACATCTCTATTTGTCTGTATAAATGTCTGTATATGATATGTTTATAACTGTTCCAACACTCCTATTCTTTCTATTGACAGTTCTGTGGAGATACTGTATATCACTCCATGGAATTCAAAGCATGTGCAACACTTTGCTAAAGCACTGCTACTTCAAAACCTCTACAATTTGATCTCTTATTGCAACTATAAAATCAACTATAACAGACATTACATGTTGCTCTGAAGTTTACTATATAATCTAATAAAGACGAAGTTTTCTATATAATTGAATAAGCAGAAACATAATGCACTTTCATTACCTGGGTTAGATTCTATGACTATACGGCTAAAAATATTATTTGTGTTAATATCATATAAAATGCCCACTAATTTTCTTAGGGGAAATTATTATTATTATTATTAATTATTATTATTATTGTACTTTAGGGAAGGGTCTACTGGGCATCAGGTTCTCACTACTAGATCAGACTAGTAGTGCTTCTCCTGTTTACAGCCTCCCAAGAGCTGGGATTACAGGCCTGTGCCACCACGCCCAGTCTCAATTGCTGTCTCAGCATGCCCCGGGGGCAGGGTGGGCACAGCAGACTGGTGGAGGGATCTAACCCCTGGCCTCTGATCCTGCTTGCAGGCTCTTTAATCCACTGAGCTATTTGGCTGGCAAGTATTCTTCTTTTTTTTCTATTTTAGCTACTGCAGTCTGCCTTAAGGGTGGGTCTGGAGCAGGGAATCGAAGGGTCCTGTGCACCTGACTGCATTTGCCCAAGAAGCGCTTAAATGACTGAGCTATCAGGCAAAGCCCCTCTTAGGGGAAATTAAAAAAGAAATAAACAACAACAACAACAAAACTAAACTAACAATTCTTCTTTTGATACACATGTCTTGAAAAAAAGCAAGGATAAGTCAAATACTATAGAATCAAAAATCTGTTGAGTTGGTCAACTTTTCACTACTGTGACAAAACATGAGAAGCAGTACACTTATGAATGAGATATGTTTAGCTTTCCCTTAAAGTTTTGTAAGCATCAGCCATGGTCACTTCAGGGTCTGTGGTACAGAAATACTGGATTTTCATATTTACATTTCGCTCAGTTGTATGTGTGCCCTGTACATTTGTGTGTTTGTGTATGTAAGTTTTGATAAATTTTAATTTTTATAATATATTTGTATATGTTTATGGCAGTAAATGATAAAATAGACTATTGTCTACATACATTGATATATTTGTGTCATGTTTTTCTTCATTTTTTTCGGTATTTTTGCATTAATTGGCTTGTCGGCAAGTCTTTTCAAATTGTTGTAGATTTACAAAACTAAATTCACATAAGGGTGTCCATCTAATTAAATCCATGCTGTTTTAGAGCCAACTGCATCTGCCTTCTATCTTTACTTTGAGAAAATAAATGGAATTGACATTGTCCTTGAAAATCATCTCTACAGGGATCTTTTCTAGTAATGGTAACTTGACCTACTTTTAGGATCTAATCCAAGATTTTTTTTGAATTTTAATATTTTTTTTTTTGTGGTCCTGGAGATTGAACTCTCCACCTTGCACTTGGCAGGTAAGTGTTTTGCTGGTGAGGTATCTCCCTAGCCTGCAAGATCATTTTATTTGCTACAATTAAACATTAAACTGCTATGAGAAAATGTGCAAGAAATCATAAGCAGAAGAGAAATCATACTTGCAAAATAACTTCCAAATTCCTTTTTATCACCATTTAATTACATTAACTCTATCATACACTGTGATTCATTAAAAGGAAACTGGAAAAACATGAATGCATGACAAAAAACATGCAGATAGATATTAAAATTCATTTTGACATGTACTATATAAGCGCTTATTACAATTTTATTTTATTTATAGCTTTTAACTATAAAATGTTCTTTGAGGACCATTTTGCTGATTAAATGTCTATCAGTTAAACTTGTCTTAGTTACACTTCTCTCATTGCTGGGACAAAGTACCCGACACCCAAAGTTAAGGCAGGAGAGGTTCACTTAGCGCACAGTGCATGGAGGCTTCAGTCCGCACTTGGCTGGCTCCAAGGACAGAGGGCAGCAGCTCAGCAGAACAACAAACAGCAAGAGCAAGAGGGCAGGAGCAGAGGCAGCAGCTGCGGCAGAGAGCAAGTCCTTCTCCCATACGTTGCATTCAGGCTGTCTGCCCCAGGCTGGATGTAGCACTCACACCCATAATCCCAGCAGTACTCAGATCCATAATCCCAGCAGTACTCACACCCATAATCCCAGCAGTACTCACACCCATAATCCCAGCCCTGGATCATGAACTAATCACAAAGTCTAGAAGTCCGTTCTGTAACTGCATGAGGCTTTGAGGGAACAATCAGACACAAACCATAACACGGTGTTTCTTATCTGCTGCAACAAATATGCTCTAGTACACAGCTTCTTTTACTTTAGCATAAAAGAAAAAATCTAAACCAGGCAATCCTGAACACATATAGCCCTCAAGTATCAGAATATTCTCCATAATTTTGACCTAATGCAATACTATTAACTTCAGCAAATGAAGCGTAATTTTTTTCCTAAATTTTATAGGACAACTTCATCGAATCAACCACTGTTAATTTTTATTGTTGTTTTGAAATTCTGTACCATATATATTGTTTGACATTACTTTATCTGTCTTTGTTTTTGTTATTTCTTTTTGCTTTTATTTTTGTTCTTAATCTTTAAAGTAAAATAAAATAAATATTTCCTTTAAAGTCATATTTTCTGAGGCCAGGGAGATGGCTTGGTGGTCTAAGCACCTGCCTGGAACGTGCAAGGACCAGGATTGATCTCCAGTACCACATGCCTCATCGGCCCTGCCCTGGGCTCGGCAAACTGGCCAATGAAACAGGGCATGGTGTTGTACACTGTAATCCCAGCACTGGGGAAGTTTAGAAAGAAAGAAAGAAGGATGGACAGAGAGACAGACAGACAGATGGAAAGAAAAAAAAAGAGAGAAAGAAAGAAAGAGAAAGAAAGAAGAAAGAAAGAAAGAAAGAAAGAAAGAAAGAAAGAAAGAAAGAAAGAAAGAAAGAAAGAAAGAAAGAAAGAAAGAAAGAAAAAGAAAGAAGAAAGAAATAACCCTTTTCAGATACTATGGTTAGAGTCACAAACCTTGAGACACTATAGCATGGTGGCTAACCTATGACACATGTGGTATTGTTCTTTACTCACAAAATGGGTTAAGGAATGATTTTTTTTCTAATATAAAACCTCACTATGCAGGTTGAATTGCAGTGTTGGCTCTTTAGAATGAATCAGTAGGTTCTAGGCTGCAGTTTGGAGACGCCTCTAAAAGCTTCACCATCACTACTCTATTGTTATTGCTCATTACCCCGATTTGCTGTTGGAATGACTAATGTAGATCAATTTAGAGAGTCAAATGGTTAAAGATCAGAACAGAGTATTTTTACTACCCATCTTAGCATACATTTCATTTTAATTTAGACATTTTTGAGGGTAGTTTTGCCTTTTGTGTTTATCAGTGTATTTCCAATGTGTAGCACGGTACCTTGCATTTGGCAAAAATTAAATGTATTTAATCACCAAACCATTTACATAACACACACCCCAACATATTTTAGGTGTATACAAAAAATATTCAACTGTAGAGGAATTAAATACTTTGAGAACTATTTAACTACCAAACTTACAAAAGCTTAGAAAATAATAGCAATGATTACAATAGAAATTATGACATATTTTTGTACATTACTGGAAGGGCTATAAATTGATTAAATTAATTCTGAAGCACATAGTTTTAGAATATTTTCAAAGCACTTTAAAATTGATATATCACAATGCTTCAAAAAATAATGTATACAGAAACTTATGTGTGAAGATATTTTCTATAGTTATGTTAATGTCAATAAATACCAATTGCATAAATTGCTAATAAATAGTTAAATATATATGTATATATAATATATATTATATTATTTATATATAATCTACATGGTAAAATGTAAGTATTTAAAACCTATCTTTATTGACTATTACATGGTATGAAAATGTGTGACAAATACTAATATTTGTACTTATAAATTTATATTTACCATAAAATATCTGCACATATCCAAAATAAACACAATTTGTTAATTCTGGCAGTGATAAACTTTATTAGTATTTTTTTCATTTTATTCCTCTGAAATCTTTTTCTAAACCTTTTTTATTTATTCATTTATGTAGTATAGCATCTTGATTCACTGCTTGGACTTGTAGTGATCTTCCTGTCTCAGCCTTCCAAGCACGGGGATTACAGGTGTGCAGCACCATGCCTGCTTTTGGTAGCAGGCACTGCATGAGGTAACAGTGATCAAACCCGGGTCCTTGTGCTTGATGGGCAGATACTTAGACCACTGAGCTACCTCTCCAGCCCTCTCCTTTTCTTTATAAAGAGATTTATGTTTACATTTCAGGACAAATATGGTCTCACGAATATATTTTTAATCTGTATAGCAATATTTTGTCCTTTAAAATATTAGAAAAATTCTCTTCATTATTATGTCTGGTGAATTGGAGAGAGGCTGTGAAGTTCCACACACTTTAAAATGTTATTCTTGCGTGACTTTCACTTTAATTTGTGGGTGTCATATATGATGAAATGTTAGTAATAAAAAGAACATTAGGAATGCCCTAATTAAACCTCTATCTTTAGCAGTGAGTACTCATGTACTGTTACCACTTCAAGCATTTCATAAAAATATATTTCAACATTGGCACACACTTGTACTTTCTGAGCAACAGGAACTAGATTGTAGAAAATAATACAAGCAACGGGACAATATTTTTTTATATCACTAAGGATGCACATTTTAAAATCTAGGAATGAAAATGAATATTTGTTAGGCACAAACCTGAAATCTACTATTCATGATAGTTTCATCACACTTTGCAAGTACAGAGTTGAGTTTCCAGTCATAATTATAGAAAAGTAAAATAAAATATTAAAATCCATCCCCTCCTACAGCATTTGCTATTAAAGTTTTATTGTGTTTTATTATGTTTCTGTTTGAGGCATTTTATGTTGAGCCAACCATTTCCCTGAGATCACAGCTAACTCTGTAAGAGGGTGTTTTGCCTTCATTGTATGAACTTCTGACTGAATATAAATATAAAATGTGAACTTTGAGGCCCATCTTTAAGCACTCTAAGGAATGTGTGTGTGTGTGTGTGTGTGTGTGTGTGTTCATCTGGGAAAGAGTTACAGTAGCTTATATTTTACACAGAGGTTACTAAGTGGAAGGATTTTAAGTCTGGAACTTATTTTTTTTGTAAAAGCTCCTGAGAACTGCACAATTAGTAGCAAGTTCATAGCACTCTGCATAAGAAATGATGCAGAAGCTTTGTATTATTTATAAAGGCAACTAGCACTAATTATACTGGCGAACACCAAAGCCACTTCCTTGAAATGCGACGCAATAATGTTTCATACTGAGGATGTCCCCTGAAAGCCTCATGCTCAGATGTAGGGATTTATGGATGGAACTGCATCTTGGAGACAGTGTGTACATCAGTGGATTCCTCTACCGCGGAGTGCCACAGCTTCATGTTCTGTGGTAGGTGGAGCCTTCTCTGAAGTGGCAGGCCACTGGGGTCCAGAGATGAGAGGTTGCATGCCCCCAATTCACTGCTCCTTTCCTTTGCTGCATCCTGACCACTATGACAAGAGTGTTTTCTCTTCTATGCCCCTCTGCCCTGCTGTTTTTGTCCTGAAGTTGTTCAAGCATTAAATGTAACCATGAGCCACAAATAAACTTCCCCTCCCAAGTTGTGTGTGTTGGATATTGTAGCTCAGTGGAGGGGGAAGGGGACCAAGGGGATTCAGGAAGGGAGTCATTGCACTGAATATATCTGACTATGTGTCTCAAAAGTTATTGAAACTGGTTCACAGGAAGAATTTGAATATGTTGGGAAATGCTAGCTAGAGAAGACTTATAATACTATAACTGAACATGATAGGAGAGTCTAGTGAGGTCTCAGAAGAGCATAATGCTGGTAGAAAGGCAAATGGTAAAGGCCAATCTCAGGGATTTTAGCAAATAACAAGTCTTGATTGGTAGTTACACTGAAAGCCACTAATGTCATACAGAAAATTTGTCTACGTGTATTCTTATGCCCTGAGAATTTGTTTGTGTGCAGGAGTGGGGGATGTTTGGGATTGAGGAAAGCACACTAATTAATCTAATGGAAGAAATTTCAAAGCAGCTCAATGACAAGGATATAACATAGGCACTTACCATGGCTTTTAACCAGTTTACATGGAGCGTGTAAAAGATATATAAACCTGACAACCTTAAACTTATTACACTTTGTGTAAGATAGAAACATTCATACAGCAATATAGTAAAGTGATTAAACACATTTAAGAGCAATGTTTAGGAGTGAAAAATACTTACATTTGAAACTAACTGCAAAAACATAACTTGCCAGTATATTAAAGAATTATATTGCCACAAATTCCAGCTATTTAAAAAGTCTTTGATCCTATAATCAATAAAATAATTCATAGATATACTCATTAATGTGATATTGGTTTTTTTAGTTGAACTTCAATAATTGTGCATTTTTTAATGCACAATTAAGACACAGCATGGAAGATAAAAAGGAAACACTTTCAGTTACATCAATTTTCTTGACAAGGAAGTTCCTTCAAGAGAATATTATAAGGTCTAATTGAGGACCTTTATATCTTACTGGATTGTATCAATGCCATTGTTTTATGACTTCTGTGTTTGTTCTATCTTCCTATTTTCCAGCTGAAACTTGTAAGTCAGGATTTTTTTTTGTTTTGTTTGCCTCTGTCAATGTACATATATGAAAGATCTGGGAACAGAATATGTGATTCTTAATTTTCAGATTTCCAAATGACAAATGTAGTTCTGAAAACTACTGTCATTATTCAAAGATTTTGGGCTATACAATAGATGCAGCGATTGGGTGGTATTTCCAGTTACCTAATTGTAGATGTAGAGAACAGGAAAGAGACAATGAATGAACATAGGACAGACTATAAGGAAGACAGTGCAAGGTTCTGATCAAGTTAGTTCCATTTCCTTCTGGATTCAGAGCTAAAGAAATTGTCCCATCCCTACTTCAGCTACTTTGGGGTTGTGCAAGTATCATCATCTCTGGTTTTAGGCATGCGTGGAGATGTTTAAAATACTGTTGTCATTCCTTGTAGGGAAATGCCCCGGGAAGGCAAGAGTGACACATTTTTTAATATGAAGTCAGTAACACTTTTTAAACTTTTGGTGTTGTTATAGCAGTTGACATTAATAACCCTGACAAATATAGGCAATTTTAGTAAAAATGAATAGATTAAAAAATTATGATCTTTTCATGAGACATTAGATTATGAAGAAATATGTATCATACTTTAGGTATAAAAACTAGCAATTACTTTGACTTAGAAAATCATTAACCTTCTTGTACTTTTCAAAAAAAATCAGCATTCATATTTCTTCAATAAGTAATTCTTTATTATTTTAATATTAAGAAAGAAATTATTGTCCAGTTTCAGTGATCTAGAAAAATGCTCAAACTGAAAAACACTAATATTCACCAGAGCTTATTATTCCCTGCAATCCATGAAACACAGAGCAACATGTGAATTGTAGAGACAGGATTATAGGTGTCTGTCGAGAAATAATAAATGATAACTTCTGGAGAAGCTGTCAGAGTTAATATGATGCCTTCAAATTAATAACAGTTTATATTTCCCATATTGTTTTCTACAGACTTCTATTACATTCTATCTGACTTTAATTGGTATAATTGATAACGGGTAGAGCTTGGAGCACCATTTTAACCATGTAGGTATATCTTTTCTGACAGAAGAAAATAAAATAACCCCTGAGTATGAGCACATAAATGTGTGAAAAATGACTTTTTTTCTTCACTGAAAACAATGAGATTTCAAGATCATAACTCTCAGTTTATAAACAGACATAAAATGTTTGTGCTAATATCTAAAGAATGAGTGAAAACCAATTGATGTTTAACTGAACTTAATGAGAGAAGTAGTGGAATATCGATTAGACACACACACAGAGACACAATAACCAAGAAGAGAAAGTTAAAAAATGTTCAAAACTTAACAGAACCACTAATAAGTACAAACCGGACAACCTTAAACAGAACCTATAACAACCTATAACAAAATGCTGTTGAGCTCTAATTACTTAAATGTCTTACTTTGGAGCTGAAGCAAACACTAAAATTTATTCTACTTAAATACAATTACTCCCTGGTGTGCTGTGCTTGCCCTGCCCCCAGGGCATGCTGAGACAGCAATGACACTGGGTGTGATGGCTGCACCAGTAATCCCAGTGCTTGGGAGGCTGAAAACAGAAGAACCGGTATGAGTCTGATCTAGTAGTGAGACCCTGAGCACTCTGTAGACTCTGTACCAAATACATTAAAAAATTATAAAATTATAATTCACATAATTTATATAATTTATATAAATTATAATTTGGATAGAAATGGTACAGTGTGTGTATGTGGAAATGGGAATGGAGCTGCACATTAAAAATAAAATAGTTGGCTAGTTAAATTTTATTTTTTGTGATCAAACACTCAGTTAATAGTGACTCACATAGTTTCTATAAAATCTTCCTGTGAGATGATGGGCTGGCAGCTCCAGGAGCACCTTTCCTTCTCACATTTAGCATCATTCTTGGGATACTTCCAGTTTTCTTTGTCTCTTCTTAGAGAAGAAGCAGCATTTATTTTGCCATTAGGATGTCAGGGCTTTTACTTTTTCTGTACTCCCATTGAAGAATCTGCATTTTGAGAAATTCTGAGGCATTATTTTTCTGTCTTTCTGCCTGTTTCTCTATCTCTCTTTATATATATATATATAATTTTTCCTTCATTTTTAATGTGTTAAATATTTTCATTATCTAATTCAAACTTTAAAAAAATGAGCTATTTGCAGTTTGATGTACTTGTAGTAGATTCCTAAAGGGGTAAATAAACAATACAAAAATACCTTCCAGTTTTTCTCCTTTAATTCTTCTATTCTATTCTTTAACTCCTCCCCTCCAGAAAAGTTTCCCACAATGTAGTGTAAAACCTTCCAGGTTATAAGGAGCCCTGGACTGATACTCCAAGGCCTAGAGTAGTTCCTGCTTGGTATCACATCAGAGATTTAAAGAAACAAAAATTTATAGGCAAGCCAATGGTATCTTCAACTTCTTTTTTGTTTTTCTTTTGGTGGAAGTGAGGATTGAACTCAGGCCCCTGTGCTTGCCAGGCAAGCCCTTTTTCTGCTGAACTATCTCCCCAGCCCCATCCCATGTATCTTCAACTTCTATGGAAGCATTTTTTTCTTAACTAAACTGTAAATAGTGGATTACATGTGCTCCTGTATTTCTTGAACCACTGTTTCCTATCTCTTCCTTACTTTGTTTCTAACTCAAATCTCACATCTTTATCTGTGTCTTCCTCATCTTCCTTTCAGTCGAAGAGAGAAAAACATTAGTCACTGTCTTACTCTTTCCTTTTCTTCAAAAATCCTTGATTTCATTAGCTCTCTTGTTCTAGGGCTTCACTTCCACAGGCAGTATCTCACTATCCAGAGCGGCACGCTTTGTCAACTGTGCTCAGTGTCCCGAGTGAGGACGTCAAGTACTTGGCTGCTCTGAGAAGCAAACTTGAAAGAACAAAGTGGTTTCATTTAGTCCTCTGTTCTTTCTTCCGAGAAATTTCATGTTGTTTCCTGCAAGTATACACAGCGTACAGTGGGTAGCCGGTGCGTGTCACACCACATTAGCTCTGCACGTCCCTTCTCTAAGGGGATAGACCAGGCCTCCAGTTGCATCAAGGTGAAGACGTGGTATTCTCTGAGTTTCCAGGGATTTCTTGATTTTATAAAGTGGCATATTTTTTTTTCTGATTTCTTACTGTAAGGTGTTTTCCTACACTTGCCTTTGTTTATTTATTTTTTTACTTTTACTTACTTAATGAAATATGCTTATTCTATGTATTTCACCATGCCATGCCTTGACTCATGCCTCTATCCTCACACTTATTTCACTGTCCTCTTTTACTAATTTCTTTTTTATCCTCTCCTCACATTCAGAAGACATGATCCTACCTTCAGAATGCATACTTTTTTCCTAGATACCACATGTGCAAAGCGTAATCACATTTCCTTCTTAAATACTATTATGGTACTTTTTCCTGGCTTACAAGACTTTGGGTCTGACTTTCCTAACTTCACATGTCTGATAAAGGACAAGTGTTCAAAGTTTTGTTTAAAACCATTTTGTTGAAGTTTGGAGCACCTGAAGAAAAGTGCCATTATACATCTGAAAGCAAAACCTGAAATCCTGCTTCCCCACACAACATCCAGGACAAAACCATGGAGGTGACAACCACAACAGGAGCTCTAGAAGGGGCTATGATAATCTAAATATGGAACTCTTATTAAGGTGGTAAGAAATGTTTAGTTAAACTTCATTTTCTTGAGTTTGTAGCCAATAGCCCCTTAATTAAAATATGCTTAGTACTTCTTATTTTTCACTAATCTCAAGCCTATGGTTCTTTAACGTTTTGTCCAAGTCTGAGTAGATCAACTGGGTTGCTATTTTATGGAACATCTTCTATTCTTAATTATAAAAGCATTCTAAACTTACTGCATATAAGATTGAAAAGTTACCTACTTCATATCTTTTATGTGCTTTTCTTAAAATGGAAAGCATACATGTGACCCAGCTTTATCATGCTTAAATAAATTTGGACACATTCTTTTCTTTATGAGATGTATGCATTTCAGGCTGTTTTTTTTTTTTTTTTTTTTTTTTTTTTTTTTTTTTTTTTTTTTTTTTTTTTTTTTTTTTTTTTTTTTTTTTTTTTTTTTTTTTTTTTTTTTTTTTTTTTTTTTTTTTTTTTTTTTTTTTTTTTT
>PVKA01009220.1:0-69356 GCA_004027165.1 Ctenomys sociabilis | reverse complement strand
AAAAAAAAAAAAAAATAAAATAAAATAAAATAAAATAAAATAAAATAAAAAGGTCCATACAAGGGCCAGGGAGATGGCTCAGTGGAATAAGCACTTCTCTGGCAAGTGCAAGGGCCTGAGTTCAATCCCCAGTTCTGAAAACAAAAAAGGTCTGTACATTGTCACTCTGGAGAGAAGCATAAAGAATTACAGGAGAACAAGGGCAGAGTGTTCAAGAATAATCATGGGGTGGGGAGGTGGCGGGGGAATGGGTCCAGGCAGAGGATGGGAAGGTAAGAGAAAGGGATCACGTGATATGTTCTATTTTTATGAAAATTATCCTAACTTTTGATTGGCTATATAGTTTTGAAAAATAAAGACAAATTGCAAGTCATGATGTGCTGATTCCCATTTGAATAAAACCAGTTAAGTCTAAACATATGGTAGCTTGTAACACAGCCAGTGTATGAGGAGCACTTTGGAAGGCTTTGGTTAGAGGTAGTAGAGAACTGTTATGGTTTATATCTAGATGTTTCCCAAGAGCTTCTTGTCCTTGTGGGACTTTTGAAGGGTGATTGGATCGCGTGCTGCTAGGATGCAGGGCCTGGCTGGAAGAGGTACATCTCCCTTCCTTTCCTTACACTCAGTGCTTCTGGGCTATCCGAATTGAGCAGCTTTTCCTCCACCACACCCTTCTGCCATGCCTTCTTGTCTTGAAGTCAGCCCCCCATGGACTTAAAACATCCCAGTAATGATGAAATTGACTGAGGCACTGACTCTCAAAATCTTAACAAGCACTTTTAGAACAGGTATCCAAAACTGGGGCAGTAGCTCAGTGGTCACGGAGAACACAGGCAAGCTCCCTTCTTCTCTTGGTTATCTTTAGCACGCTGGCTTCTTGTCTCATGACTACAGAAGAGATGCTTTAGCTGGAGGCATTGCCCTGAAAGTTGAGGTAGGAAGAATTCAAACCATTCTCTGTCCCTTTTAAAGGCAAAACTCAAAAGCTCAAAAGACAAATTTCAGTTTAAGACTATGGGCAAGAACTGTGTTACTTCATTTCTGTGAGTTCAGTGGAGACTTCTGCTCTCTTCAGTTGGAGTGGACAAGAGAAAAAGCGTTTGGGGACAGGATTGGATTAGAAGCCCAAGAATGCCTGACAGGTCTAGCAACTCATGGCGGGGGCAGAAGACAGAAAAATCACCAACCAACTGTAACTGTCTTTCTGTCCCTTTAATAATCTAGGCTGCTGTTCTTGGGGCGGTGCTCGACCAATCAGCGGACTGATTACACACCCTTAATCCAAGCATCACAATTCTAGGTTCAACCATCTCTGAGAAAGTTCTCTGACCATGTGAGGCTTTCGGGGAGGGGGGCGGGCATCTAGATTCAAATCATAATAGCTGCTTTGGGAACTTAGTTCTAAATTCCTTGTCCAAACTCATAATAACTTTTACTAACATATACTTTCTTTAATTTTCCCCCACGCATCATTTCTTTCTTCCCTGCGGCGATTTCTGTGGCCTGGACAGGACAAGACTCATGACTGAGGTGCTGAGGAGCACACCAAGCCTGATTGGACTGCCAAAGACAGCCAGCCAGATCCCCGCTGCCACTTGAGAGAACCTGCTTTTCTACTGTGGTGCTGGCAAATCCAGCGGGCAGACGCACTTTTCCTGGTTTCCTGACTCCTGCACAGACTCCTGGTCTTTCCATCTGGCTCTACAAGTAGAGGCAGACTTACTCAGGTCACAAGGGAAGATCATAGGAAGTGTATTAAAAAAAAAAGATGGTGTGAAAAGGAAATGCTGAAGAGGAGATATGACAGCACTTTCACAGAGCAAGTTATGTTGGCTTTTGTTTTTGGTACTGCCAATTGAACTCAGAACGCATGCTTGCCAGGTAGACGCTGTGCCACTGAGCTAAATCTCTATCCCCCATTGACTGTCTAACTCCAGGACTGAACACACACACATCTGTGTAGGACACATAAGAGTGACCATTCAAGAAAGGATCGGTGAGAGAAGCTACTGTCCATGTCCATGAGGAAGGCTGGCTTCTCCTTTCCTCAAGAACCAGTTAAAAGGAGTTTTAATTTTCTGCAGAGACAAAGCTTACACTACACAGTGTCCACTAGTTGGTGTTCATAGGCATATTTGCATAGTGGACATCTGAGCTGTGTGTGGTGGCCTCAGCACACAGAGGTTCTGCTGCTGCGACACACCATGCTTGCCTGGCCTCAGCCTCAGTGGGGACTGCATGATGGGATGGCCAGGCTATGCCCTTTCTCTGCATCAGGAAAGATTTGCTTATTGCCAGGTAATTAAGCTCTGCATCAGCACCAAGGCTGTGCAGAAAGCACGAGGAGGTAAGAGCTTTGACACACTTCCCAGTGTCTTTTCCTTTCCTCTTATTCCCAAACCTTTTAGACAAATGTAAAGGTACACATGGCCACACCCAGCAGTTGGTCAGAGGGCACTGTGCAGAAGGAGCCTCCTTGCGCTGGGCCCAAGATGCAGGAGCCCTTAGATGCGTTGTGACTCACAGTCATCCTGAGCACGAAGAACCCGTACTGCCCTTACAACAGGGCACAGGTCAAAGCGCTACATTTTAGCCAGGCACAGTAGTGCAAACCAGCATGCTAGGAGACTAAGGAAGGAGGATTGCCAAATTTGAGCTTAGTCTGGGTGATTTAGCATCTTAGTGAGAACCTGTCTCAAAAAAAAAAAAGGTTGGAATTAGTTCTATGCAAAGGCCTGCCCAGCACTACACACCAGTGGTAACTCCTACTGCGTAACTAATGAATCCAAAGAGCTCAGAGCTGTAGTTGCAAAAGGCCAAGTCTCTCCACCGTCAGCTCAGCCTTCTGGGCCACTTCAGCTCTTCTGTGCTTTCATGTCACTTACTCACATTATCACCATAAAAAAGGGACAAAACAGCTGGAGAGATGATCACCAGCAGTTACATGCTCCCAACTACATTTCTTTGGACAAATGAAGTCATAAAATATTACCTAATTTTTGAAGGGAGGGAGCAGGATCCACCAGTGGGCCTTAAGGAAAAAAGAGAACCAAGTGATGATAAAAGCAGCGGTGTGAAATCCAGGGAGGAAGACATGCTCAAAAATGAGAATAAATTGAGAAAAATATCAAAATGTTCACTGTGATTGGAAAACTTACCCTCCCATCTCCTCCCTCCATCTCTGTCTGTCTCTTTCATTGGAGACAAGGTCCTACTTGTAGCCCAGGCTGGCCTGGATCTCACAGGGATTCTCCCACCTCAGCCCCTCATGAGCTGGGATTACACATATGTACCAACACAACCAGACCGCCTTAGATTTTGAGAAAGAATGAGTCTTTCGCTGCCAGCCATGATGGAGTAGCAGACACAAATTTACTCTCAATCTTTCATTAAAAAGAAACCCTGACACAAGCTATGAAGTGTTTTCTAGGTATTAGACAATGGGCACTGTGGGACTCTTGATCACAGAGGAAAAGCAAGTTGAGCTCCAAATTACCGAGTGCAATTCAGGTCCACTACGCAAGGCAGCCAAACAGGGCTTGGTGGCTTCACTAGTTGAGGAGACAGATGAGAGCAAGGAGGCTCCCATTACCATGGTTACACTATGAAGGGTGGCATACAGGAAAGGGAATACAGAGAGCAAGTATTTTGTCTGGTCATATTACTATAACCAAGCACCATAAACCAAGTGACCTATAAACAAATATTTCTCACTGTTCTGGAGGATGGAAAATTCAATACTGAGGACCAGCACATTCATGTTTGCTGAGGACAGGTTCCTCATGGACAGCAACGTCCTACTGTGCCCACCAAGAAGCTCCCTTGGCCCCTTCCAATATTCAGATGAAGCAGAGGGTGAGTGTGTAGTGGAGCAACTGACTGACTACAGGTTCTGGACATGGTAGAAGAGTCTCCGAGGCAGACCTGGGCTGCATGTTATCATGCACATTCATATAATGAAATAGCATAGGGGTGAAAGAATCACTGAACATCTGCTGGCAGCAAACACACTTCTGGAACTAACTCTTCCAGGGCTGGAAGTAAGACATGCAGTCCCAGCCACACTGAAGACATGGTAGGGTGTCTGACAGGCTTTTTTTTTTTTTTTCTTTTTTGGAGACAGGGTCTCACTATTGTAGTTTAGGTTGGTTTTGAACCAGTTTTTGATAATTATTGCAGGTTCCAGGGTGTAGCCCAGGCTGGCCTGGAACCTGCAATAATTATCTTGCCTCAGAATTTGGCACTGCACCTGGCTTGACAGGATTCTTGGAAAGGTGTCACCTTGAAAGGAGATAGTTACTTTTAATGTTAAAAAGCTGTCCTCGACCCTATGAAGGCAATGTACTACCCCAGGCTGAAGATCTGTGCCCATTAAACAGCACCTCCTTGCTTGGCCCTCATGTGCCTTGACAGCCACTTGCTGTGTCTATGACAGTGACCACTCTGAACCTCACACAGGTGGAATCAACAGCATCTGCCCTCATGACTTTTTATCTGGGTGGTGGTGGTAGTATGGAATCATATTAACAAGACCCATTAAAAAGCTTTCCCCATTTTCTTGTAAGACTCTCCCCCCACATCTTTAGGCATCATCTCCTGATCCCTGAACTAAAGATGTGGGCGAGTAGTGAGTGCGGTGCACTCTGTCTGGGAAGGTCTTTCCTGTTGAGGGCCTGATGTGCACCTCTGCTCTGCGTAGGGGTTGGTCTCACAGGGCACTGCTCAGCCCCACTGTTCCCCCTGTTCCCAGGGGAGAGGACATGGGGATTTTTTACCCACAGCATGAGACGGGTGCATGCAGGTTCTCCCTGGGTGTCAGGAGCCAATGCCCACGAGCAAGCTGACAAAGCTCCAGCTCTTCTCTGTGTGAGCAAAGCCCTGTTCCATGCATTGCCACTGGTACATGGTGCCCCCAATACCTGTAACTCCAGGACCCCTGGGGCTGTTGCTCCCAGATAAACAACTAGTGTAACCTGACAAACACACCAAATTTTTCTATTGTCATTCCAAATCCTTATCTGTCATCTGTCCATTGCCAAGATTTGTAAGCTATGTTGCTGTGTAACTGTCAACCACTGTGATATCTGAAGGTTCATACAATTAAAAATAAAACCTCAGAGAGGAAAATGTGTGTCACATCACTAAAAGTTTGCCACTTGAAGTCTTCAAGCATCATTTCCAAATGGGGTATCTTTTTCTCAGCGTTCCTTTACTTCTCCAGAACGCAGGCAGTCCTGCTCTTCTCTATAGCCCATGGCATCTCTTCTCCATCTTCCTGGCTCTGTCCTACCAACTGGACACAGCACCTGGAGGCAGCAGCAGGATATCAGATGTGCTTCACACCTGCAGGGGCTTCTGATGAGCTGCCAAGCTAAAATTGCTCCTCCACACCAGAAGAAATAGGTTTTGAAGAAAAAAGGATTACCTCAGTCATTTCTGACAGCTTGAATAAGAAGTAACGACAGCAAGAAACTCCTTAAACAAAACCAAAACAGAATTACACAAACACTTGGAAAGTATTTTGAAAAGGTGCTTTGAGAATTTATTGTACAGTTTTTTAAACAATTTATTTATATGTTGACTTCTACATGCTCTTACATTTGTGTAAAATATACATAGTCTTTACAATTTGTACATATATTAAATGGCTGTATCATAAGCACTATTTCTGAGATTTTCTGGAAGAAAAATCAAGTGGGGAAAATTATAAAACATTAACAAAACCCCGTGACACTGAACGACAAGAAGTTCTCATATTTGTATTCATTTGATTTTCATTTCCTTGTCTACTTTTCTGATTTCACTTATTTACACTGGCCCAGATTTTCCATTTTCTAGAATTACTAGGTCAAAAAATGAAAGCAGTAGATCAGGCTGTAAGGCAACAGTGGAAGGTGGAGTTGCAGTGTGCAGGGTAAGATAGTGAGTTTTCTGACTCAAGCTGCAGGTTGGGCTTGCTCTGTGCCATCACTGCAGCACCAGTGGCTGGGACGCAGGACAGGCATCACTCTGCTCAGCACGTGGCCGCACTTGGTTCGGAAGCTGTGCGTCCCAGTCCTTGACTGCCCCTCTTGTGAGCAGGGCACACCCACCCTCTGGGTTTTATCTTTTCACAGAACACTGGCTGGCCTGCTGCTCTGTACTGCAAACCAAGTGGCTGCCAAACTGAGCCCAGCACTTCTCCTTCCACCCAATGGCAGCTGAAGGAAGGGCAGGGTGGCAGCTCTGGGCACAGAATCAGGATGGCTACCCACCCAGACAGGCAATGCCAGAGAAGTTTCTAAACAATCCTCCGACTCCCCTGACATTCCTTCTAGCACAGAACACACCTGACTTGGGATTAGGAAGAAAGGCAAGGAAGCTGAACTGCCATCCTGTAGGAGGCGCAGGCAGCTGGGCCTGTGAGGGGACAGGCAATATCCGTCTTCCACGCCCGGTGGCCCCATTCTGCTTCCTCCCTGTAATGTAAGCACCTGAACGCCAGTGAAGGGCACGCAGGCTTTCCTAGGCAGACAAGAGCCCCTCAGGACTGAGTTATAAAAATATACAAACATATATATATATTTTTTATTCTGGCATATTTCATATTTTAAGAAAGCAATTAGTAATTACTTGACATTGGGTAAGAACTAGAAGATGATGGGTAACATATAAATTACAATCTTTGTAAAATATCAGTGGGGGGAACCCCTAAGTCTCCATTCAAAATTCTGACAAAATTTAAGTATTTTGCAAAAATATAGACAATTTCCATTAGTTTAAATAATAAGCAGGAAATGAACAAAAGAAGACCATCCCTAAGGAGCCGATTAACCAATGCATTCTGGCTGGCTCATAAAAGTTTTTTTCAACTCTTGTTTTTGGTTTTCTTTATTTTTTTTTTTTTAATGATAGGAAAAAATAAACTTTGAATTGCATTGCCCCAAGTCAGAAAGAAGCACTTCAGAGATCTCTTCGTGTTCCGTTCTTTCTACATAACTGGAAAGCGGCTGAGGGCCTGCCTCAGCTTTTCTGCAATCTGGTAAAAGAAGAAAAACAATGTTGAGCTATTACACCCATCACCATGCTGCAGTCTTTCATTCTGGCACCCACCTCCTCTGCATGGCTGCTGGGCAGACAGCTGCATGCAGCCTTGCCACCAACCTCGCTGCCTGCAGGAAGCCCTGCTCCAGCCTACCAGCCCCTGGCCACAGCTGGCCTCCGGCCCCATTTCCAGACCCATGGTTAATCGAGACAGTGGCAGCAGCTCCACACCTATCCAGAGTCCCTTTCTCTCTCAGACAAGCAGGCTGAAGACCCTTGTGGGGCCATGACTCCCTAAGTGTACCTGGCTGCTACTGCATGCGGTGTGGACAGGACTTACTTTCGTGACACCCTAATGGTAGCTGCAGGATTGTCTGTGTGCCTGCGTCTCCCCAAAGACACTAGGTGCTCCTTGGTGGCAGACACACTGTCCACCCGGGGGGCCCAAATAGCTGGAGAAGACACCCAGTACTTGGGAAGTATGCAGGAAGTATCCAGTACGCAGGAAGTACTCAGTGTGTTTGCTCAGAGCACCAGTATGCAGAATTTAACGTGAGGTGTACTCAGATCTAAAGCCTGGCAATGCTGAGTCAGCCATTTACAGTTACACAAAGACAGTGATGAAATACATGACTTTATATTTTTAATTACAATGTTATATATCATACTAAGACTTGAACTTTTTTTGTTTTGTTTTGTGTTTTTGTTGGTACTGGGGATTGAACTCAAGACCTTGCACTTTCCAGGCAAGTACTTATTCTACTGAGCTATCTCCCTGGCTTAAGACTTGAAAGTTTAACAGATCAACATTACCAGAATTTCAGGAGTTGCCCACCCAGTATTTTCCCAGAGACAACTATATTCTGCTACGTTTAGAATGCTGAAAGGCAAAGATCCAAAGTACAGACTTAGGAGAAGGCCTGCAGTTAGAACACAGGCCTGCGTATGCAGAGGGGCAGCGCTGCTTGAGCTCTTCCCCTCATCACAGCTCCCAAATCAGCTGCTTCACAATACACACTCGCACATGAATCACAGCCCCCTTTCAAGAGTCAGCTACTACACAGGAGTGCTTCCAGAGGTGTACAGACTTGGGGTGCATGTGAGAACATGGCAGGAACTGATGATAAAGCTACAGGCCTTTCTTCTGATGCCTGAGCTCCATCTGTAAGACCTGTTTTCTTGGTCTGATACCGGGTATTGAACTCAGGACCTTATGCTTACCAGGCAGGCACTGCATCACTGAGCTAAACCCTTGGCCTGTTTTCTATATACTCTGTTAAGTGCAAGCATTACTATATGTGTCATGAAAGTTTAAGTTTCCATTATGGTTTTTCTGAAGGCTAATGTTGAAGGCTCCGTGCTTTCTCCTGGTTTCCTTGGGAACACTGAAACCTGGGCAGTAAACAAAGACTGCCTTTGGTTTCTTCCCTCAGCTGAGGACAGAGCCTCTGGGACGGCAGGTTGACCTCATCTCATTCAGCACTGTCAACTGTGACAGAGGCAGTAAAAGAAGGGACAGCCACACAGTCGGGGCTTCCTCTGGCTTCAGAACTGGCATCCAATACTCCTTCCTCAAAAGAAGTCCTTTTTAATTGGTATTACTCAAAAAGAAAAAGTGGAGATAAGAGATTTTAGAAAAACAAACTTTGCTCAAAATTTAACTTTCTCTGACTTATTGCTCAGCATTAAAGAATGTAGATGAACTTCATATAGTTGAAGTTACTTGTCATAAACCTGCCTTCTGGGGAAGAGGCATGGAAGGGTGCTCACTCACCGTTTCATAGAACTGCACTTGCTGCTCCAGGTACAGGCGGATGACGCTATTGTAGTCATAGATCCGGTTACTATGAAAGTGATTCATCTCAGCTACAACCAAAACCAAGGCAGCAGTCAGTTTCCCTCCACAACTTCAAATGAGGACACTTGGTTTCTCTGCTTGGTTCTGACCTAATCCAGCTTCTGGAAAAGGGTCCGTTCCTGGCACATTTCATGCAGATGAGATAACACCTCAATGGACAGTCATCAGCAAGCACTGCTTTCCAGTAAGTGGAAGATGTTCACTGATTTACATATTAAATACTCTTGACTATCTTTTCTCCTCTGCCCAAGCACGTGCCATCTACCCATGCATTAAAATAGGAAACATTCCCTTGCTGACCCTTTATGCTCAAACATGCTCAAATCTCTAACCACTGACTAATATTTTCCTTTCACTATCAGTTAAACTATGCCTAAAAGGATTCTTCCCAGTTCCTTTACATTCTGGTCCTCGGCACAGGAACTGCTAAAAGCTGAGCTCTGGACTGTGGTACAGCATTATTGTACTGGAGCATAATAAAGTGAATCTTCATGTCTCTTAAGAGATAATATACAATTTAATCAAGCTGTCAATATGTCATATATGTGTATGACAAATTAAATATTACAGATCTATATTAACACTAGCATCCTGTAGGCAAGGGGCTTATGACAATATTTTAAATTGGCTCTTATTTTAACTGCTGTTCATACCTGCATGTCTCTCCAGCAAGTGTGTGGGGACAATTTTTGAGGGAGGGAAGACAAGAATCTCTATTAGCTGCTCACCGTGCTTTTCCTTACCTTGTAAAGCATAAGACATGGTGCCAACTCTCTTCACCATAGTCTGCTTGTCTTGTGGAGTGATTTTACTAGTTGCAACTAGCTTATCACTTTCCTTCACTTTCTCTATTGCTCCCTATGGAATATAAAATGCAATAATATTAATAAGAAACCAAAAAGTTATTAGGTGTTAGTTTAACAATGCTAACATGTTAACATATATAACTCTCTTGCTACCAAACAGGAAAACAAATAAAAATACTAAAGTATCTAAATGTAACTTCCTGTAAGAACCTTGGAAGCCAAAGGATAGAAAAATGTATGTAACTAAGCTAAAGTTTATAATTTTTGTCTATAATAAGGAGAAAACCAAAGAACACACTGTCCCTGATAACTGATAAACCACTGGCATTTTAAGAGTAGTATGTACCAGGAAAAAAGGAATCATTAGCAGATACAGAACTCAAGGATTAGGTGCAGGGTAATGTACACACTCTGTCTCGTAGGAAGGCATACTTCACAGGCTGGCACTTGAGTGAGAGCCGACTAGAAGGCTTAATTTTATTTTCATTTTTTGTAAGAGGTACTGAGTCAATTTAATAGTTAGACTGAAGTAATTAAAAAACTGCCAAATATTTCCCATTCCAATGTCACTATACTGCTTAGTTTTTAGGGTTGCTTGGAGAGAAAAACTATATTCTATGCATAAATTAGGCTCCATTCCTACAAGTCTAATTCTGCTGACACAAATTCCTAAGAGAAACTGATAGTTCAGTCTCATACTATCAGAAGTTGTTTAAGGCTATATACTTACGTTACTCCTTCACGAGACCTAAAATTATACAGCAACATGCAGAAATACTCACATGGGAACATTTGCTAAAATCAAAGACCAGGCCTCTGGAAAGCTTTCCTAACAAATCCAAGGACATCCCAATAAGCTAATACCATATCCTACAGTTGATAAACTCATGACTGCGGTGCTATATGAATTTTGAAAAGGGGACAGAATAGCCAGAGTTAAAATGTGAGGACACTCCAAATCAATTTTCAAATTTAACTTAAAATCTTCCTGGTACGAATTAGTTTCTTTTTCATTCATAGACATAGACAAGGGTGTGCATGTCTGAACCCAATCTGCCTGCATCCTCTTCTGTGAGTATCTATGGCTGTTACCTTGTGAGCACCGATGATATCTGGGAAGCAGCCGAGAAAGCCTTTATACTCATGGTTACATTCCATCAGGAAATGGAGGTCTTTCTTTGGCTATAACAAGACATAGGCTGATTGTTACCAGCAGAATTCGGAGAATCAAGGTCAAGAAAACTAATGTATGAGAATGAACTGTATTAAGCAAATCCTCCAAGTACCAAGTGGTAGGCATTCTGATTAGTTTTCATTAAAGCAAATAACCTCTAATACTATTATGCTCTGAATCATAGGTAGTAAAAAAATGATAAAACATATTGTTTTTAAGTTGGTTTGTAAAATCAGATACTCTGAGGTAGTCCGAAACACTATGAAGAAAAAAAATTAGAATTGTATGTTTATAAACAGGCAAATAAGTTGTTACAATTTAATGTCTGTACTTTACTACAGACATATAAAAGTACAGTAATTCTTGGTAATTCTCCTAAGTGGTGACTTAGAAAAATTTTCCATTTTCCAAGAAATCATCTGAAAAATTTTAATTTATGGATTTAAAACAGCTTAAATGACTATTCCCCTTAAGGGTACTTATCTATAAAAAGAATGGAGATTAGGTTACTAAATACTCTAATAAATAATAAAGTTTAGCTGGGCGTGGTGGCGCAGGCCTGTAATCCCAGCACTCGGGAGGCTGAGACAGGAGGATTGTTGTGAGTTCGAGACCAGCCTGAGCTACAAAGTGAGCTCAAGGCCAGCCTGAACTGCACAGTGAGACCCTGTCTCAAAAAGACAAAAAAAAAACAACAACAACAACAACAACAACAAAAAAACAAAACTAAATAAATAAATAAAGTTTACCCTTATCTGGGGACTATGGAACATACTTTTTTTATTTATTAGCTGTTAAATCCTGACAGCCATACATGGGAGGCACTGTCACGGCCATGAACAGATGCAGAGAGGCGACGTAGACCAACATTTTCTTGTGTGGATTTTAATCCCTGATGGGCAGGAGCAGGTCAGGTGGCAATACTGGAAGGCACTCACTCAGATGCTCCCCTTGCCTTCTTTATTCTTTTTCTCTTTCTTATAGTAGGGATTGAACCCAAAGCCCCATGCATTCCAAGCAGGTGCTCTAGTGATGACCTACCCCTCCAGCCCAACCTTCCTTCCTCTTTTGGTTCTAGAGCTGGTGAGAGCACAGCGGACTAAGTCCGTTTAGGCAAGTGCAGGGATTGGGGTTCAACCCCTTGCATCTTCCTCACATGCTGCACCAGCCCCGCTCTGGGTGCACGCAGGCAGCCACTGAGACTAGGCGTGGTGGTGCACACCTGTAATCCCAGTGCTGGGGAGGCTGAAAACAGGAGGACCACTACAAATCTGAGCTGTGTAGTGAGACCCTGTACCAAATAAATATATTAAATTTCTTTCTTTTCTTTTCTCTTTTCCTTGCCTGCCTGCCTGCCTGCCAGGGGCTAAGTTGCCCAGGTTGGTCGTGAACTTGCAATCCTCCTACTTCAGCCTCCCAGAGTGCTGGGATTATGCATGTGCTCTACTATGTCTGGCCATTTAGATTTACTGACAGCACACTTAACCATCGACTTCGATTTAACCTAAGAAACACTATTATCAAATACAATTAACAAAGATACGTACCAACAGAAAAGAAGTGGATATCTATTGAGATATGTCTTAAAATAGGTTTCAAATACACAGATCAGAGAGCATAAAAATCTTAATTAAATCTGTATGTTAGTACCTGTTCTGCTACAAGACTGGCAATTTCTTCATAAGTTTTTCCGGCTTCTGTTATTGCATCATTAAGATCTGTTTCACCTGAAAAGATTACAGTTAGTGCTGTCAATTAATGCTCGTGTTTCTTGCATTGGGCAGTGGAAAGCTCTTCAAACCAGCACTGGTGTTCTTGGGACAGGAGCCTGGCCCTTGGTGGGGCGTATGGTGGAGTGAGGAGGTGCTCCTGGCCACTGGAAGGCCAGTCTTTTCCAGTCCTGGTCAGTGAACAGGGCACAGTTTTGTTTTTTTAAATTTGTTTATTTATTACAGTGTTTCGCTACACATCACACATTCTTTTTTTGCGGGGTTGGGGGTCAGCTCAGCCCGCCCTGGGGGGAGGGGCTGGCATGGCATGTGGTGCTGGGGCTCGAACCGAGGTCCCTGAGAGGTGCTTTAGAGCGCTGAGCTATCTTGCCAGCCCTGCATTGTTTTTTAAAAGAAAGAAAAAACATAATGAGCTCATACTGATATTTCTAATAAATTTACGACTCTGGGAATTTTATTTAAAAACTTTTTTATTTTAAAAATCTGAATTACTAGCAAATTATACTATGTAATATAGGTTTAGAATACTAATACAATATTATATTAATTGTATGATTGGTGAAAACAACTAAAATTCTTCTGGAGTCTGACTGCTACTTCAAGGTGATTTCTTACTAATTGGTTAGGCCCTCATCTTGAGGTGTCATATCACATACAGTTATAAGGGATGCCTTCATTTTGAAGTAAATGTTTTCTAATGATTATGGAAAATATTCACACACAAAATAAAATCTAAAAGAAGATATTCTCAAAAGTCTACCTCTCCTCTCCCAGAGATAATCCTTTAAAATTTAAATTATTTCAATATGATAAAGACTACTGCAGAACTCGCCATAGGAATACATAATTTTTCATGGGTTTGGCAGGGGTCATGTTAACAGTCTTAGTACTATTTTAATGTTAGTTTTTTTAACATACTGTTAAAAAAAAAAAAGGCAGTGAAAATGATGTTTAATGAAAGCCACCCTTATAAATCAACCTCATTTGCATTACTTCAAGACTGCACAGCACAGCACTGATCCAAGACACAGTACTCAACATTACTTCCTATCACTGTCCTTTGAAACAGAAGCCAGGTAGTTTGAACTTGAACAGTTCTGTGAAAACAGTAACTACATGTTTTTTAATATAGAACATGCTGAGTACTTTCAATACTTGAGCAAGTGCTGTGTGCACTACGACTCTCTCCTAACACAGTGGTGGACGGTGACAGCACAATGTGCAGGAGTTGCAATGTGAGGGAAGCACTCAGTGCTTTTCTGAGAGGTTATAAGAAAGAACACTTGGATAGGCAAAGGGTATAGGTCACCCTTCACTGCCTACCTTCCAGGAGGGGTCCACTATCACTGTGGTGGCCTTTGCCTGGCTTCCACTCATATCTTCTTCTAGTCCTATTATTCATTGCTTTGAGCTACACAGAGACTATAAAACTCCAAAGGACTTCTCCATCCTCAGCTGTAGATGAGTTCTGACACACAAAGGCAGCACTGAGATCAATCAATAGCTTCCAGTGTTTCCAAAACAAACGCTCTATCCCGTTCTGATACCACAGAGTTCCAGAAATGTAAGAGCACCTGGACACCTGCCCAGTGTCTGGGCAATGGACACATTTAGTGCTGGCTTCCCATCAACTGGCCCAGAGGCCTTGCTCACTGATCTCAGGTTCCTCATTCAGGCTAAGAAAACCTTAGGGCTCCCTTTAATCTGAGCCCTGACTACAAGACAGAGTAAGCCAAAACTGCAATATTCACATGTGGGGGCCCCAGGTCCTACACTCTGGTGACAGACCAACATCTCAAGACCTGTCCTCATGTCTAAAGCCCTATCTTATCTGAAAATCAGGGGCAGGCACTGTGGCAAGGTATCAATTCTATCACTGAGATAATTAATATACTGATAAGAGATACCCAAATTTACACTTTTTTTTTTTTTGGTACTGGGGATTGAATTTCAGACCTTATGCTTGCCAGGCAGGCACTTATGCCACTAAGCTATCTCCCCTGCCAGGACACCCAAATTTAATAGGTACCACTTATTGACAAATGCTTTATCCTCTTTTTAAAATAATGCTTGCAAGTACTATCAGCATGACAGTACAAGGAGATCCAAATACCATTTGGCAGCATACAAGGTTATAGAATAAGCTGAAAACCACTGTGCTACAGTGCCCTAAGGGAGCACACTCATTAGCCAAACATTGTCCTTTGAATGACCTTTTAAAAAATTAATCTTTCTATGAGAAAAGTTTCAGAAGGCTTAGTAGAGAGCTGAAATGTGGGGTACAATGGTACACCCCCCACTACCTTTTGCATCAGAAGAGCTCCATCTGGGAGGTGAGGAAGGCAAACAACTCTCCACCTTCCTCCGAAGTCATAAAGCAGTGAAGCTCATGAGTGCAGTCTGGCAAGCATTCCTCTGTGACAAGGGTGCTTTCAGGTAGTTTTTGTCTGCCTGTGCGATCTGGGGAGGAGGCAGGTAGCACAGGACCTGAAAGGTACATTCTCTCTCAAGTGTGGGTGCTAACAGAACTGATCTCAAAGGGGGATAAAATAAGTTCAGGGACCGGGGAGATGGCTCAGTGGAATAACCACTTCCCTGGCAAGCACTAGGACCTGAGTTCAATCTCCGGTTACATAAAAAAAAAAAAAAAAAAAAACCAAACAAGTTCATATACCAGGTATCAAAAATATAGTTAGATTAGATAGAAGGAATAACTTCTATTGTTGTATATTACACTAGGGAACTGCAGTCCACGACAACTTATTTTGTGGATAACTAGAAGAGAATGCTGGAAAGCTCAAAACATGAAAAAACGATAAGGAGGTGGAGATGCTAATTCCTATGACTCTGGCACTGCACACTGAATGCATGCACTGAATTGTAGTGTACTCCACAGATAGATATAATTACGATACAGAAAAAAATTAAAAAATGAAGACATACCTTGATAACCACTAGAACTAAACACTGTTGCTAAGCTCTGCAAGGCTTTTCCTATTTTTTGATATTCCTTAGGCAATGCTGAAAGAGAAAAAAGAATAAACTGTTATTAACTAGTCCAGTAAGCAAACTGAACTGGAACTCAACTGTTTTCTAATGGTTACTTTGTAATAAAACATTTGAGGTGATTAAAAATATTCTATAATAAACTATGATGATGTTTCCAATAATGAATTCTTTAACCAACTGTTATTTATTTTTAACTGACTTTCAATTAATGGTTGGGGCCAGGGAGATAGCTCAGCAGCATAGGCACCTGCCTGGTAAGTGCAAAGTCCCCAGTTCAATTGCTGGTACTGAAAAAAAAAGAAACAAAAAAAAAGATACTTTCTCAATTAATGGTAGATGATATTATTATCAATCACTTCCATTTCCACATTTTTTTTTGCCTTTGACACAGGGTCTCACTGTGTAGATCAGACTCATGGTGATCGGCTTGTCTTCAGCCTCGCAAGACTGGAAAGACTGGGATTACAGGTGCATGCCACCATGCCCAGGCTCAATGGCAGTCTCAGGATACCCTGGGGGCAGGGCCAGCACAGCAGGCCTGGGGACTGAACCCCTGGCCCCTGCGACTGCCTACCAGGCACTTTAGTCTGCTGAGCTATCTAGCTGTTCCTTCCACATTCTTATTTGCTGAATGAAACAGAAATGAACCAATCCTCCCCCCAACCCACCAAAAAAAAAAAAAAAAAAAAAAAAAAAAGGAATGAATTCAAGCACACTCAGAAGATTTCTAAAAGCACTTTCATTTGTACTTGGTCTTCACAAGAAACTCCCTTCACTATCATACAAAGACACAGTCTCTATGGGGAAAGCTAGGAACATGAGGTGCAATAAGCCCAGGTAATGTGCAAATCAGTAATCAATCAACTCAAGATTGAAAGAACAAAGCCTGGCAAAAAAACAAGACAATGGTGTGTTTTTTCACCACTAAGATGAGACCATTCAACTGGTTCCTAAGGTTCCTTCCTAAGGTTCTGAAACACTAGGATTCTAGATCATTCTGGAGAACTGCCACAGCAGTCTCCATATCCTTTTGCATTTACACTGCATGCAGTTCCCTCAAGTATGCCAGTGGCCTTTCAAAGGAAACTATTGCTTAAGTCCAGGCTTCAAGTTAGTGTATGTGCACCTGAATCTGAACTACATTTGCTGCTAATTTTAGTAATCACCTTTTTGTTTGTTGAAACAGGATCTCACTACGCAGTTTGGGCTGGCCTTGTGTGCTCACTTTTGTAGCCCCAGGCTGGACTCAAACTCTCAGAGATCCTCCTAGCTCAATCTCGTGAGTGTTAGGATTACAGTTCTGGGGATGCACTGATGGGCCCCTGGGCATCTGGGGCTGGGATGGCGTGCCCAGGTATCCCTGGGGCCGAGTCAGCGTGGCATGTGAGGATCGAACCGGGTCCTCGTCCTTGCAAGATAGTGCTTATGCCTCTGAGTGCTCTCTCAGGTCCTAGTAATTACCTTTTATGCCTCAGTTTTTGTCTCTCCCTGGGGTTAAAGACACATGTCTTGTGCTTTTCCGTATGGAGTTTTCATGTTACAGATTACTAATTTTTATTTTATTACTAATTTTTAAATTAGTAATAATTTAAATTATTAATCAGCAATTACTAATTAAAATAGGACTTTAAATTACTAAATTATTACATACATACATACATATACATATATTTACATACCTTTTTTTGGGGGGGGGGCCTTTGGTACAGTGTCTACATGGTCTCACTACATAGATTGGACTCATAGTGATACTTCTGTTATTAGCTTCCCAAGTGCTGGGATTACAAGCCCAGTCTCAACTGTTAGCTCAGCACACCCTGGGGACAGGGCCTGCATGGCAGGCTGGGGATCGAAACTCTGGCCTGAGTCTGCCTGAGCAGGCACTTTAATCCACTGAGCTATTTGCATGACCCTTCACATCACTAATTTTTAAAAAACTATTTTGTAAAAGGCGGCCCGAGTTTAATCTTAAAGTGCCTCAATCCCTTTTTGCTGCCCCCAAAAGAGTTAGCTCTCTGTCGATATTCTTTATTTTATAAATTTGGTTTTATAGATTAGATAGGGCATGAAAATGAACAGGTATAAGATGTAAGAGATTTAGTTCTTTAAAAGAAATTGTAATCCAAACAGGGCATGCTAGCCTGGACATGGTGGTAGACACCTGTAATTTCAGCACTTGGGAACCTGAGGCAGGAGTATCAGTGCAAGTTTGAGGCCAGCCTATACTACATAGTGAATTCAAGGCCAGCCTGAACTATATAGTGAGACCCTGTCTCAAACAGAACAAAACACCCAAACTGGGTGTGGTGGCACAGACCTGTCATCATCACAGCAGTCTGGGAAGCTGAGGCAGGGATAGAACTCAGGACCTTGTACTTGCCAGGCAGACGCTTATGCCAATGAGCTATCTCCTTGGCCCCAGGATCTCAAGTTTGAGTCACTGGGCAACTTAGTGACTTTAGAAGACCAATAAAATTTAAAAAAGGACTACAGGCTTAGCTTGGTGTGAACTGGTTTTAATCTTCAGTGCCATTAAAAAAAAAAAAAAAAGTAATCCCAGATTTGTGTGATATCTTTAAAAAGAAAGTTTTCAAAGAATACACAGGCTTAAATAATTTATGATGCCCTTGTAAGGGTTTGTAACTAAAACTGCTTTCACAATTGAATTCCTTTATTTGTACTTTGTGAGTCATGTGGACATCTGATGGCATCCCACGCTATCCAACAACAAAGCTGCACAGCTCTGGGGTAGAGGCGGTGCTCAGCAGGGTGGCAGGGCACACACCAATGACAAGGAGGGGAAATGTCCTCAGCAGGGAAGGCAGCTGGCCACAGCTATGGGCACTCGCCCTCCACAATGGCCAGCTCTCTGACACCCCTATTATGTTTTCTAACAACTATGCTAGGTTTTCCTGAAAATTAGGACTTTATTTAAATATAGTACATGTTACTAAATGGATAAATATTATTCTTTTTTTTTTTGGCGGAACTGGGGATTGAACTCCGGCCCCTGTGCTTGCCAGGGAAGTGCTTATTCTACTGAGCTATCTCCCCACTAAATGGATAAAGATTAAACAGTAAGGTTGTAAGATTGAAAGTAATTGTGTAAGTATTCTCTAAACAAGCTAAAAGAAAAGGCTAACTTTCCATAGAATATAAAACACAAAGTGGCTGGGGAGATAGTTCAGTGGCATAAGTGCCTGTCTGGCAAGCACAAGTCCCGAGTTTAATCCCTAGTACTGCATGCCATGCCACGTGGTGGTGCACGCCTATAATCCCAGCACTAAGGCAAGCTGAGACAGGAGGATCACTAGGAATCCAAACCACAAGACCTTGTAACAACAACAACAACAAAAAAAAACCCTAAAAAACTAAAAATAATCCCCAAACAAAAAATAACTTGAAGACAGAGAAACTTTTTATTTTTTTAGCTAAGATAGCATTTCTTAATGAGACTTCCTGGGCTGGCTTTGCCAGTTTCCTACTGTTTAGCTGTGGTGGAGAGGCAAGGGCAGGCCAAGCGCTATGGAGGGGGACCACTGTGGTTCACGACAGTTCCTTCGAGTGTGAGGCAGATCCCCCTGGAAGACTATGCCAGAAAGCCCGGCCTGGAGGGGGGCACTTACGCCCTGTGCAGCGCTTCCAGTGCTCCTGTCCCACGGTCAGCAGCTCCTTCACACCATCATCCATGGCCTTGGTGAATTTCCCCACAGCCTCGCACTTCTGTTCTCTGTAGGCAGAGAGAGTCATCAGTCACATATGGAGAGTGATCTGTATTACTTGTTCTCTTGCAAATCAACTGCCCTTTGACTAAATCTGTCTCAGCACAGGCTAGATTCTGGTTTTTAAAGAGCTACTTAAAAATCTATCATTTATATTTTAACTTTGCTTCCTTTACTCAATGCCTTGTGAATTTTTTTTTTTTTTTTGTCTTTTTGAGACAGGGTCTCACTATGCAGTTCAGGCTGGCCTTAAGCTCACTTTGTAGCTCAGGCTGGTCTCGAACTCACAACAATCCTCCTGCCTCAGTCTCCTGAGTGCTGGGATTACAGGCATGTGCCACCACGCCCGGCTGCCTTGTGAATTTTAATTGAAATCATTCTTACGTCAAATTATCACCTTGAGTACCCTTACGGAAGTTTTAAGGATGTTAGTAGCAGCTATTCATTCTAACAGATATTTAATGAAACAGGTGAAAACTAGGTGGTCTATACCACTTCGCATTCCCAAGATATGAGCTCCCAAGGGGTATAAAGAGTAGCAACTGCAAAGACTACAGTGTATTACTTAAAAAAAAAAAAAAAAAGCACATTATAAAACAGAATGTATAGCTCAGTGGCAGAACATGTGCTGTGCATGTGTGAAGCCCTCAGTTCAGTTACCAGGATCAACCAAAAAGAAAAAGAAATTTTAAAACTCAGAATGTATCAAGTGAGGTCACTTATTTAAATAGCTCATTATCTGATGGCTATCTACAGAAGGAGGTTTGGAAGACTGTATGGCAACAGTATTAAAATGGATTTTTATTCCTGAGTAACTAGAGGACTTATGATATGTGAAATTTTTTTTTTTTGGCCTATATATTTGGAAAGATGCAGGCAATTTTTTTAAATGTATTTGGTACAGGGGCTCACTATATACCTTGGACTCATGATGATCCTGTTTCATACTCCCCAGCACCTTTTTTTTTGAGACAGGGCCTTGTTACATAGTCTGGATTGGACTTGAGCTTACTTCTGTAGCCCCCAGGCTGGTCTTGAAGTCAAAGCAATCCTCCTGTCTCAACATCCTGAGTGCTGGATTATAGGCATGTGCCACCACACCTGGTTCAGGCATGTCTGGGGTTCTGGGGCTGGTGATCAAACTTGAGAACTTGCCCTTGCCAGGTAGGTGCTTATGCCTTTGAGCTATCTCCCCAGCCCCCCAAAAAAGCTTCTTAAAACTAAAAAGTTCCAGGATTTCTTATTAGTTTTTATACAAGAAACTATTTCAAAATTATAAATGAACTGTATTAAAGAATAAATGACCAAATACATTAAGAAACAAATACATGCAAGTTAGAAACTGCTTCCTTCAAAGTGGTCCTTAAAAGGTTTTGGCCTTGCTGAGTCTGCTGTGGGTGTGATGGCTTTCTGCCACTTTGTTTCATCATACTTCTTTGGAACCAACACTGTGTCAAGTATGAAATCCCTGACTTTGAGGTAAAGAGGAAGCAGATCTTAATCTAATGTTATGGTTAAAAGATGGTACTTCCATGTACACACAGTGTTTTCTTTGTCATCTGCCTACAAACCCCACTCATTCCATAAGCTCTCCTCTGACAATGTGAATTCCAGCTGCAGCTATCCTAGCCAAGGCTGTCAGCCAAAGGGCGTGGATGCACACAGAGAAGGAAAGCTAGGAAGCGACTCTCACATTTCTATTAAGTCCAAGTCAGGTGCCTCTGGTTCCATGGTGGAAAATATCATAACTCCCACCAGCTCGTCTTTCTCAGCCTTCCTCTTTCCAGTTTTCCATTCCTATAAATGAGAACATCACAGTGTTAAAGAGGACAGCAGAATCAAACTGGTCTTCTAGATTCCCAAATAAAATCAGCTTCCACAGTTTGCCACTTCTATGAATTAGCAAAGAGCAGCACAGTATGTATGTTCAGCGCGTAACCTACATTCATGCTGCTGTGTGCAGCTGTGACTCACTCATTTCATGCTCTGTGACACCCCGTTTTCCCAGAAGTAGCCACTCCTATCAAGTCATGAATAGGGGTGTGATGCATGTGTCTTTTGCCGAACACACACTGAATGTCTGTCTAGCATACATCTTGGCATAAAGATGCTGGGCTCTATGACTAGGATCAACTCCTGTAGCAAACACCGAATGGTTTTTCAAACTGGTCTTATTAACTCCACTAGCAAAGTGTAAATCCTGGCTGCATCTTACTTCCATGATGACACTTGGTGTGGTCCTTCTTTCTTATTTTAGCAAATCTGCTGATGTTGTAATCCTAGTAGTTCTGTTATTTCTTGATTGCTAAGGAAATTGATACTGTACTTCTCTACAATTGCTGGTGGCTCAGATACCTTTTTTTTTTAATTTTATTTTTTTTCTTGTTGTGTAAACACTTTTAAAAAAATTATTTGTATTTTAACTTGAAGAGTGAAAAATAGAAACAAAAACAAAGAGAACAAATGACATAAACAGGGTAACATATAATGATACATATGTTAGATTTTCACAATATGGATGACTAATTTTACACACACACACACACACACACACACACACACACACATTTTTTTTTTTAAATAAAACAAACCAACATAGATCAGCAGTCCACAACAGAAGCAGGTTATCCACAGAAGTTGTTGACTTGAGCCATTCACAGCTCATTATATTAATATAACTTTATATACCTCCATTTTTATGCTTTTCTGCTGGCTGGTTAAGACTGAGTTAAAGCAAGACCTATATAAAAAAATGTAACTTTTGTATCAGATAAGGTCAGTCAGGTACCCTCAGGGTTTATCTTGTAACCCTGTACCGTACTTTGTAGATCAGCCTTGTGGATAAGTCATGGCCATTGCTTTATCAATTTGCTCTCTGTGGAAGCTTGAAAGTTTTCTCTCCATATGACCTCTTCTTAGGCACACTATACATCATTGATTGCATTCCTCTGTGGCCCCATAATCTCCTTGATCAGGAAATTTGGGGTACTACTGAATTACATGATATTATAGTACAGGTTCTCCTGTGTCCTGAATATTCACTGACCTTGAAAGGCTAGGGCCAAAATGTTGGCTGACCTTGCAGCCTTTCTTTTTCTCCAATTTTTGATCTGCAAACTTAGGTTGTTAACCCTCCAGAAGAGAAGTTTACTATTACCCTGCAACATATGCAGCTCAATTTACCCACACTATTAGTCTAAATATCAGACATCATAGGTATAAAATCGAACATGTATTTTCTGTCTAGTATTGAGATATTAAACTCTAAGTCCATACAGAATATGAAAAAATTAAAAAAAAAGAACGAATGAACCCTTACATATATTTACATATTTAGAAATCCATCCATACGCAGCATAGTATCATTGTAGCATGACTGTCTTGTGACATTTTTCTTATCTTATTTTTCATTTACTAACCTTTAAAAAATGGCAGTATAGTAATAGCTGGTATGTCATGACAAGAAGATACCTTCTTTTCTAGGGTACATTGTCAAGTTTCCCACTGGTCTATTAAACTGATTATTTTTCTTATCATTTATATGGGTTTTCATATATTATAATGTCTGGCCCATTATTATTTATGTTATAAATATTTTCTTTTTCTTTCTTTTTTTTTTTTTTGTGGAACCGGGGATTGAACTCAGGCCCTTGTGCTTGTCAGGCAAGCGCTTATTCCTCTGAGCCATTTCCCAGGCCCTATTTTCTTTTTCAAAATTTTAAACATATAATAGTAATAAACAGCATTAGAAACAATACAAAATTTCACTAAATGAACCAATATGAATCCAACAATGGTTGCTGTATTACATGATGTTATCTTCAAATTATTTTTGTACGTTACCAGATATAAATGCTGGTTCAAAAACAAAACAAGGGCCAGGGAGATGGCTCAGTGGAATAAGCGCTTCCCTGGCAAGCGCAAGGGCCTGAGTTTGATCCCTGGTTCCACCAAAAAAAACAAAACAAAACAAAAATGAAACAATTATGAATGCTGGGGAGATAGCTCAGTGGTATAAATGCCTTCCTGGCAAGTGCAAGGTCCTGAGCGCGATCCCTGGTACAAAAAAAAAAAAAAAGTTGTAAGAAATTAAAAAGGAAAGAAATACAATAAGAATAAAAAGAAAAATTTAAGCATGAACTGCTCTTTTCAAAAGACCAGCAGAAATTGGCCAAATTATCCTACATATATACATAAATATCTTTTTCCTTTCTTTCTTTTGTATAGATATACTACACACACACACACACACACACACACACACACACACACTCTTTTTAACGATCTGCAAAGCTTTATCAGAGGGGCTCAGTCACTCATGGAGACCAGCACATTGCTCAGCTCCTCATACTTCCTCTTGGTGCAGATGTGCGTCCCCATCCTTTTCTTGGTGAACTTGAGGGGGCATTTCTCCTTGGAGACCTTGAGCAGCTCCATGGCACGTCCCTTATTCACAGGGGAAGAAGCTGCACACCTCTCAGATCATGTCCCACATGAACTTAGTATGTTTGGTGAGGTGTCTGCAACGGTGGCTGTGCCTTGCTTTGCTCACATTCTCAGTCACCTTGTGGCCCTTGGTGAGGACCACAGCCATGGGATAGCAGAGGGCCATGGCTACTAGTCTTCAATGGTTGCTGTGGCAAAAGGACCAGCGCCGCGCGGAACCATGGGAAATCTTGTACAGATATTTTCTATTTATTAGGTTTTCACTTTAAGTGGCTCTTCTGATAAAAATATGTCCTTAATTTTAATTTTAGAGTAGCCCCAACCTATTCACATCCTTTTGTATGGTCAGGTCTTTTGCATATCTTGTTTCACAAATGCTCCCCTATGCTAGGGGTATAAAGATATTCTAGGTTTTGCAGAATGTTCACTGTGTTGCTTTTCTAAATCACATTTATAGCTCTGAACCAAACAGACTTGAATTTAAAATTTTTTTTCACAACAGAAACTTTCAAAGACATCAAAATAAGAAAGTATAAGGGCCAGCCAGATTACAAAGACAACAATATGCAACATATTAATTACTGTAACTGTTCTATTAACCTGTTTTGAAACTATCTTATTGCTTCTTTCTCAATAAAATTATTAAAAAAAAAAAAAAAAAGCGCTTGCATAGGCAGACGCAGGGACCGGGGCTCAATTCCCAGTGTGCCATTTGGGCCCTGCCCCTGGGGATGCACTGAAACAGTGACTGAGCATGGGAACGGTGGCGCAGGCCTGTAATTCCACTGTTTGGGAGGCTGAAAACAGGAGGATCACTGCAAGTCCCAGCTGTGTAGTGAACCCTGTAGACCTGGTACTAAATACATAACAAAACAAAACTTCATTAACACTTCTTCCATGATCATAATATATTTAACATCTGCTGCTGTTTGAGCTAACTCATGCTTTTATTCTTTCTAAAATATGCAGTATTTATTATAAGAAAAGGATAGAATTATGACAAGAAAATTATAGAGTAAATGCCCTTAAAGAATACAAGTTGTAGGGCTGGCAAGATAGCTCAGTGGTCTAAAGCGCCTCTCAGGGACCGCGGTTCGACCCCCAGCACCACATGCCATGCCAGCTCCTCCCCCCAGGGCAGGCTGAGTTGACCCCCCCCCCGCAAAAAAGAATGTGTGATGTGTAGCGAGACACTGTAATAAATAAATGAATTAAAAAAAGAAAAAGAATACAAGTTGTAATTAGGAACACAGTGAAAGCTCACTAAGAAAGAAAACTATTTTCAAGGTACAGTGATGAGATGTTAAGCAGCCAGTTTTTCTTCACTGAAATGAAAAACAAGAGACCACTGGCAGATGATTGTCCATGGAGTTGGGCAGAGACAGACTGGCACAGTTGTCTCTGACAGTTGTGTTTGGAGTCACAACTATGCTTACGGAGAAAGGTCTTGGTTTCAAGAAGAATGGTTCATCTTTGACACTACTTTACTTCTGGAAGCTGTGGTACTGTGAGGTCAAAAGCGATCAGAGGATCTCTTCACCTACACCCTTCACTGTATGCTGACAGTTCCCTTCAGCATCTTGGGTCTGTCCTATTTTTAAGAACACCTACGAAGAAGCTGCTCATCCAAGTGCATCCATTCTGCCTGCTCTTTGAATACTAGTTGAAGGAGAGGGCGGGTAAATGAGGGCATACAGTTCCAGAAAAATTTCAAGGAAAAATATTGGAAGCCACAGTAGCAGCTGTTAGACAGGACTCTAAATTGTTGAAGCAATTTAATCAGCTAGCAAGAAAATTGGAAATAAAATTCTTACCCCATATGTGTCACCAGCTAGCACAGCTCTTTACTTTAGTGATAAAGGATATTAAAACTACAGCAAAAATTTGTAGGAAAAACTTTGATTAAAGTATGAGAAAATAAGGGAAAGCACAGCGCTGACAAAGATCAATCCGGTCCTTTAACAGAACGCAGGAGCATGTGGGGAAAGGACCCATTTGAGGATTCAAAAGTGCAAGCTGTAATACCTGCTCTCCAGCCCAGTGTCCAGGAGCTCTCTGGCTGGCAGTGTTTCCACACAGCAGGACTAACTTCTATGATGGGGATTTAGGTTTCTGTCCCTTCCCTGTCTTCAGAGGGAGTAAGAGATAAAGAACCAACATGTTTTCAACTCCTTTTGCATGTGCCTTCAGTGTGACTCTCCTAAGACCATCCTGGCCAGCGGTCTTACCTTCTCATCACGGAAGTTCAAGAACTGTTGGAAGACCTCGCTCTCTGAGATGACTGGGTGCCGACACATCCTGGTCATCCAGGCCTGAAGTCTCTCCATACGCATTTTGATAAATTCCTCTTCAAAGCGACCTGTAAAAGACACACCAAGAGTGACACAGAGCTCTCTCTAAAGTGAATTGCAGTTACTATAACTGAAAAAACTACTTACGACCACTGGCCACTTGGTAGAAAGCTGTTTTATAAAAGGCAAAAAAACCATGGTGATTTTTCAGTTCCTTAAACATATGTGACATGAGAAAGTTTAAGAGACCCACAAGAAGGATCTAGTGGACTTTATTTAGTACAAGAATGAAATCTCAATTTAACATATTAATAATTTTTTGTGAAAAATAGAAACTTTAAAGTAAGGTGGATTGCTACTGGAAAAAATAAAAGGAACTCTTTTAATCTTGGGGGAAATAATTAAAGACGGTGACCAGAGTCCATAGGGAAAAAGAGCACTAGAAACATGTAGGTTAATATGAGTTTACAAATTTGTTTTTTTCTGATGTACTTTTAAAACTTTCCTAAAGGAGGTAAGATGGTAGAATACAGTAATTTCTAATTGAATTGCAGGATTTATAATATAGGTATAATATATGAGAAAATAATCTATAAAATGAAGATGAAGTAGTGCCAAACTGGAGAAAGGATTTGTGTTTATTAGAATGGAGCCAATATTAAAGTGTACTGTGGTGCTGTTAAAAAAAAAGACACATATTTATCCTTTAGAACCACCACCAAATTTTAAAATTTAGTTGAAGAGGTTTTTTTGCAGCTTTGCATTTCTACATACCAAGAAACTACAAGTTAATGACGCCAGGTAGAAATCAAAATCACTTTCTCTTGGGGTTGGCCAGATAGCTCAGCAGTCTAAAGTGCCTGCTTAGGCAATCTTAGTTAGCCTCAGGGGATGGTGGTTCAATCCCTGTCACCACATGCTATGCCAGCCCTGCCCTCAGGGTGGGCTGAGCCCCTTCCCCCCCCTAAAAAAGCCCCTGTAGTCTCTGCATAGTCTCCTGGCCAACAAAGCCCATTGGCTGAGCTGCATGCAGGCCAGCAGCAGCCCTGCCACTGCAATGAGTGCACCTGCTGCTGCAGCTTGGCAGTCAGGTGTAATGGCTGCAGCGGGTGAGGCTATGGGCTCAGTTGTGGGGCATGAAGGGGTCATGCTACCCCTGACGTGGGGTGGGGACATAATACTGAGGAACTAAAGGTGACATCTCTTACGGGCAACTTCAGGGAACCCATTGGATGCAAGAGCAATTTGATGGCCCTTGCTTTTATGAGATAAAACCATATTTGGATGATGTTAAGCTCTGTGAGGATTTCAATGAGGTACTGAAGCAGTGTACAACTGCAAAGTACAACTGAAATTAGGAAGTTTAGACTGAAAACATGGAAAATTAGTTCTGATCACTATTTTAGCATGAAAATATAACAATGAAAGTATAGATTGTAAAACCATAAGCTAAGCTTCTTGTTAACAGCTTCACTGCTTCAAAATGGCAATGGAAGAGGGTGTCATACGGAAGGTGTTACACAAAAGTTCACTGAAGTGCTATAAAATTTGGGGCAAATATTGGTAGAGCCTCCTTAAACCAGAGGTTGTGATATTACTATTTGTGAGTTAATTAGGATATAGTGATGTTCTTCTAAAAACTTTAAGAAATGACAATAATTAGAATGCAAAGGAGAAATATTTAGTATTTTACTTAAAGAAAAGTCAGACAAAGAGAGACAGAGGAACAAATAGGATAATAGGATAAAACAACAAAATGGAGTTCACTTTCCCATCTTGCCAGATGGCAGGTGAAAAAACCGAGAAGCCAGACACTAAAGAGAAGAAACCCAAAGCCAAGAAGGCTGTTGACAGTGGCAGTGGTCAAAAGGCAAAAGAGCCCAACAAGGGGCAGCCCTGCCAAAATCCTGTCCTGGTTAGAGGAATTGGTAGATATTCCCGATCTGTTATGTATTCCATAAAGGCTTTGTATAAGAGACAGTACACAGCTGCTAAATCAAAGGTTGAGAAGAAAAAAAGGAAAAAGTTCTTGCTATGATCACAAAACCAGCCAATGGGGACAAGAATGGAGGTAGCCAGGTGGTTAAGCTTCGAAAATGCCTAGATCCTACCCTACTGAAGATGTGCCCCAAAAGCTCTTGAGCCACGGCAAGAAACCCTTCAGTCAGCATGTGAGGAAACTTCGAGCTAGCATCACTCCTGGCACCATCTTGATCATCCTCACTGGGTGTCACAGAGGAAGAGTGGTCTTCCTGAAGCAGTTGATCGGTGGCTTGCTGCTTGTGACTGGGCCTCTTAGCCTTAATTGTGTTCCTCTATGGAGAACACACCAGAACTTTGTCATTGCCATCTCCATGAAAATTGGTATCAGCAAAGTGAAACCACCACCGGGGAGATGGCTCAGTAGAATAAGCACTTGCCTGGCAAGTACAAGGGCCTGAGTTGAATCCCCAGTTCCACAGAAAAATAAATAAGTAAGTAGGTAAAGTTGTCACTGATGCTTACTTCAAGAAGAAGCTAGAGACACCAGGAGGGCGAGATCTTCAACACCAAGAAAGAGCTACGCAAGGTGGATCAGAAAGCGGTAGGCTCAAAGATTTTAGCAATAATCAAAGTTATTCCTCAGCTCTGGGGCTACCTATGATCTGTTTTTGCTCTGACAAATGGAATTTATCCTCATAAATTGGTGTTATAAATTTCTTATTAAGAACCTAATTAAATAACTGATACATTAAAAAATGGCAAATATAAATCCAACCATATCAATGATTAAATAGTCGAGATGATATTAATGGTGAATTTTATCAAATACTTATAGAATAATAATTCTACATGCACTCTTCTTTATTGTCTTCCAGAATATGGAAGGGAAGGGCTATTTCCAGACTTATCTGACAAGACAAACACTGTCCCATAAAAAACTAGACAAAGACATTACAAAAAAACTACAGAGCAGATATGCTCATGATCACAAAATTCCTCAAATGTCAGAAATTTTTTTCTTTCTTTTTTTCTTTTTTTTTTTTTTTTGTCAGAATCGGGGATTGAACTCAGGCCCTTGAGCTTGCCAAGGAAGCATTTATTCCACTGAGCTGTCTCCTCAGCCCCAATGTCAGCAATTTGAACACAGTTATATATAACAGTAATAATATATCACAATCAGGTATGGTTTATCCCAGGAACAGAAGGATAGTTTAGCACTAGAAAGGTAGTCAAAGTAATCTACCATATTAACAGACTAAAGAGGCAAAACCATGACTGCCTTGAAAGATGCACAAAATACATTTGATAGAACTCAGCATTTGTCCGCTGGGTGTGGTGGCGCAGGCCTGTAATCCCAGTGCTCGGGAGGCTGAGGCAGGAGGATTATTGTAGTTCGAGACCAGCCTGAACTGCACAGTGAGACCCCTGTCTCAAAAAGGAAAAAAAAAAAAAAAAAGGTAGAACTCAGCATTTGTTTTAGAAAGTTTTAGTAAACTAGAAACAAAGGGAAGTTTTCTAGTAAATACCTACCAAAAAAAGTCTTCAATGAGCATCACACTTAATGGTGAAAGGCTGAATACTTTCTCCTCAGTCTGGAAAAATGTCTCACTATTCCTAGGTATCATTCTGCAAATCCTAGTCAGTACTATAATCCAAGTCATAAATGAAAGGCACACAGTTCAGAAAGGATGGACCAAAATGGTCTCTATCCTTATATGCCCAAACACACACACAAAAAATTTTAAAAAAAGCTCCTGGAACTAATAAATGAGGTTAGTGAAGCTACAGGTGTAAAACTGGAATATAAAATCAATTTGGTCTCTATGTAACAAACAACTGGAAGGAATAAATTTAAACAAATAGTATCATTTATAATGTCCTCTTCCTAATAACCTTTACTCAAATTTAACAAAACAGCTGCAGAAATCTGTGTCTGTAAAACTACAGAGCACTAATGAAAGTCAAACAATATATTTATATTTGTGGGTTAAAAGACTAGACACTAAGATGTGAATGTTCTCCTAAATTGACCCACAGAATCAATGTAGTTCTAGTAAACTTTTTGCATGATTATTTATACACATCTCTAATTGACTCAAATGTACATGGAAAGGCAAAAGAAACATAATCAAAACAATTGTGAAAAGGAATCAATCCAGAAGAATCACACTACTTGGTTGAAATGCTAACTATGAACTTACACTAATCAAAACACTCTAGTATTGGTAAAGCTGGTAAAAATAAATAAATAAATAAATAAAATTGTTAATTGAACAGAAACCCAGAAACAAATCCACATAAACAGCAGCGGCCAGGGTTTGGTTCTCAGCATGCCATGCTGGCCCCGTCCCCAGGGCACACTGAGATGGCTTGAAACTGGGCATGATGGTGTGTCTGTAATCCCTGTGCTTGGGAAGCTAAAAACAGGAGAATCACTGCAAGTCCAATCTACATAGTGAAACCCTGTAGACCCTGTATTAAATACATACAAAATAAAAATAAAATAAAATAAAATAAAATAAATCCATGTAAATAGTCAGGTGATTTTTCCCCCCAAAGTGCCAATGAAATTCAAGAGAGAAAGGACAGTCTTTCCAACAGATGATGTTAAGAATATCTGGGCATTTAGATACAAAGATTAAAAAAAAAGAACCTTCACCACACCTTACACCTTATACAAAAATCAACTGCAAACACACAGACACAAATACAGAACCTTAAACTGCAGCACTTTTGGGACAAAGCACCATTGGGAACTAAAATAAGGCAAAAGAGGTCTAAGCCACAACACCTGATGTCCAATTTATAAAAGAAAAAATGGACACAGACTTCATTAAAATTAAAACCTTTTGTTCCAGAGAAAACAATATGTAGAGCATGAAAACCAAGCCACAGTTGGCACAAAGTATTTGTACATCACACATTGGATACAGGACTTTTTCCAGAACATATAAAGAATTCTTGAGCTGGCGAGATAGCACAGTGGTCTAAAGTGTCTGCTTAGGCAAGCTTAGGTAAGCATGTAGTGACCCTGATTCAATCCCCAGCACTACATGCGGAGCCAGCCCCACCCCCAGAGTGGGCTAAGCCAGCAACAAACAAACAAACAAAAACTCAAAATTGAGCAATGAGAAACAATCTAAAAATGAGTCAAGTATTTGAACAGATATTTCACCATGGATATATAGATAGCAAATAGGCAAATAAAGGTGCTCAATACCTCATCAGTAAACAACAATTAATATCATAATGAGATATACTATACACCTATCAGACTGGCTAAAGAAAAGCAAATACTATCAATTGTAGGTAATGTGGGGCCATGGATTCCTATATTGTTGTTGAGGACTCCAGACGATACAGCCACCTTCATAAACAAACATAGATCTACTAAATGACTAAGCCTAGATACTGACCCAAACAACAACCTACAGCTACTCCAGCTATCTATCAGGCTGAGACAGGAGGATCAAAAGTTTGAGGTCAGGCTGGGAAACTCAGCAAAGCCATATCTCAAAATAAAAAATTAAAAAGGCTGGGGATGAATCTCAAATATGTATACCATGTTTCTGTTTATAATGCTGTTCTAGACAGGGCAAAACTATAGGAACATTAAGAACTGATCAAGTTTTATCTAGAGAAGAGTTTAAAATACAGAGGCAGCACCGGGGTGGTTATAAGATTGTAGTGAGAGTTGGTAAAACTCAGAACTGTATACTAGAATGAATTTATTGCATGTAGTTCAAAAATAAACTTTCAAAACCCAAAGCCTGAATTTTACAGATTATAAATAAAATTAGAATCAGTGTTTTACAGGAGGAGCACTCTGGACACACATTTCAAAAAACTGTTGTCTTCACAGCACCTGATAGCACCACAGTCTAGCATATGAAAATATATGAAAGCCCCTCTGCACTTTGTATAGCAGACTACTGCTATGCAGCCTTTGGTGATGCTGACATGATTCCACAGGAAGACAAGGACCTGCCTTCAAGATGTAAGAGACACAGCAGGTCCTTACAGCTGTGGGACACAATGACTTTCCCATTACGAGCAAGGGAATTATACCAAGAACCTATTTTCTAAGCAGTGATTGAAATTTAATGATTTTCATTGAAAATTTGTCCTTGGGAAGATTCTTCAGACACCTAGTTTGTCTTCCAAACTACAATTTTGGATGTAAGATTTTCTTATAGGGTTTCAGAGAATTATAAAAAGAAGAAAAAACTTTTAGCTCTCATTTTCAACAAAGCCCTCTTAGGTTATCACTCAATATATGAATATACTATACCAGAATGCATGAATAAAACCATTTCCTTCAGTATTATTTCACAAAGACCAAAATCTACAAATGATTTTTTTTTCTTGGCAGAACTGGGGATTGAACTCAGGACCTAGTGCTCGCCAGGGAAGCACTTATTCCACTGAGCCATCTCCCCAGCTCCCCAAATCTACAAATGAAAAATGCTGACTATAAACTTTTTATGGACTGACATTTTTTCAAAGACCACAGAAATTTTTCTCTAGGAGTTCAGTCAGATGGGGATTTGTACACAGCAATGATCTTGTGGCTCACAGTCGGGCGGCTAATGAGGTAATGGTGTCACTCTGTGCCTCTCAGGGTCCTCAGCATGCATCCTAGCCGAGGATCACTGATCAGCTTTCTTCATACTGCAGCTGTTGTTTCTTGGTGCCATCCCCTGGGGGCATGGCTGTATTTTTAATTTTTTTTGCAGAACCGGGGATTGAACTCAGGCCCTTGCGCTTGCCAGGGAAGCGCTTATTCCACTGAGCCATCTCCTCAGCCCCATGGCTGTACTTTTTAAAAAGAAAAAAACCAAAAAATAAAAAACAAATAAATAAATAAATAAAAAGAAAAAACCTTAATACAGAAGATGAACAGTGCCTCTATGATGCTTTAAACAGCACTAAATTGTTTGATTTAGAAATATATTAAATATTAAAGAAATATTACATTAAATATTATACTAAAGCCTAAAACACACAAGAAAATCTATGACCTGGAATTACCCTACTGACCTATATATTTAAACACTGTGGAATCTCTGTTGTGCTAACAAGTGGGCAAAAGAGAATATAAAATACAAAAAATATTTTGAAAATTAAAAATATAAAAAAGTTGGGAATGGTGGTAGCACATTCCCATAGTCGCAGCATTCTGGGAGGCTGAGGCAGGAGGAGTGGAAGCCCAAGCCCACCCTTGGCATCTTATAGTGACTCAGTAATACCCTACCTCCAAATAAAAGACAAGAAAGGAAAAAAGGAAGTAATGAAGGAAGGGCAGGTGGGCTAGTGATGTAACCGTGAAGGCTCAATCTCTAGTACTATAGAAAAGTCTTGAGTTTTAAAAAGGAAGCTGTGAATTAAAGCAACAGGTCAACAGCAAGGAGGGATTATGAATGTCTGAGCAGGGCACAACAGGTTGGGGCACAGTGACACTGAGTAGGAAGCACCTAACTTCCATGGCCATCCTGCCCGGGACCAGCACCAGGAGAGTCCAGTGTCACCCACAGAGTTGTGTCCCTCTACCTTGCAGAGCAGTCCTACTCTACATCCTGCTACAACAATTTGGAATTTTTTTTAAAGTTTTCTAAAAAAAAAATCAAAATCAGAACTCTTTTAAAGGAACCAAGATTTCTCTCTTTTCAAAAAATTGCAAAGAAAAATATAAGGCAAAGTAAGATCTTAAGAACTTATGTATCATAAGGACACTAATTCTAGCTAAAGATTAGTGAGTCTACTTCTCCTAACAAACAACAAACTTCAGGACCAAACTCAAATTCTACTTTTAGCAAGACAGAGAGGAATGTGTTTAGGGTTTCCCTATCTAGAGTGTAAAGGTGAAAATGTCCCAGAGGAAAGAGGAGCAAGTGCTCAAGAGGTGGTGGGCACACAGGAAACTCAGCCATGGGAGCCAATTCCACTGTAGCACTGAACTAGCTTGATCCAGGGCTGCTGACTGATTGGCACTGTTATCCTCAACCCCACCCTGATCCTTGCAGCCCTTGCTGGAAGGATCAAGCCTTCTCTGTCTCCCTTGACTTCTGGGAAGAACTTTCTTTCTCCTCTTATTGTCCTCCTGCCATGGCAGGAGTGTTACACATCTTCTCACCATCAACTAGGTTTCTGACCATCTAAGCCTTTTTCTTAACCTCCATTCATTTCTTTCTACATTTATTAGTTTATTTATCTGAACATTTTCTAGCTATCCACTAAAACTCCTTCTAAGCTGCCATGGGTGGCAGACATATGGCAGGTGTGTTACTGTGTTTTTAAGACAGATAATTAATGTATGACTTATTTTTTCTAAACTAAAAACACCGATTTTCAGGTTTAATTGTAGTGTTGGTACTTTGCAACAAATAAGTGGGTTCTGGGTTACAGTTGGGCACTTGGTCTCTAAAGGGTTCACCATGCAACTCTGAAGATCAGCTTCTTTACACACATGTATTCTAAGATACAGTTGAATCCTTGAGCATTTTTGCACCAGACTAGCTAGGGAAGTCAAAGCACAGAGACAGTATCACAGCACAGAAACATATCCTTTGTAACTTCTAAGGGTGCAGTAGAGGTGGTGGAAATAAGACATTTTAAAAACAAGAAAAGGGAGAGGAGCCGGGCATGGTGGTGCATGCCTGTAATCCCAGCACTCGGGAGGCTGAGGCAGGAGGATTGTTGTGAGTTCGAGACCAGCCTGAGCTACAAAGTGAGCTTAAGACCAGCCTGAACTGCATAGTGAGACCCTGTCTCAAAAAGACAAAAAAAAAAAAAAAAAAAAAAAAAGAAAAAAAAGAAAAGGGAGAGGGTAAAAATCACTAACAATTCAACAAAAAGCTTGGCACCTTCCTTCAGTAACATTTATTAGCTCAGTGGCTTCTCCACATGATGCTTACCCACTGCACAGAAAATGACACCGCAGGTCTGTATAACTTATTTACATCATTTGTATCACATCTTTATTTTCATTTTTGGTTATTCAGATCATTTCTGTTTCTTCAGGTGTCATCTTTCACATTTTTAAAGATGACACATTTGTTTTAGAGCAGAAAATACAGACTGCTGGAATTCAAGATACATACATGAAAGCTCTTGGTAGAAAATTTTAGCAAACATTCAGGTTCAGGCATCTTCCATAAACACATAGGCTCTGTTCTGGGTCTCTATTGTTGTATTAACTTGTGCACCTTGCTACAAAGCTGCTCTAAGGAAAGCAGTGTCTTGTTTGCAGGAGGACAACCTGTCACATCTTTTTATCTGTTACTCCACGTTCAGCATTATACTTACTCACCCGTGACTTGCTTGTCTGGAAGAGAAGGAATCGGAATGGCTGACCCAAACTTAACCAGGAGACGCTCATATAACCAGTCAAAGTGCTTATACCTGTGGTTTACAGATCGATTAGTGTTCTAGAAAATAAAAGACGATGAAAAGTTACTGGTGCCAAATGTAGAAAGTGAAGAAAAACATGTCAATTCTAACTAGCAATGCCTGAATGCTATTGTAGGTTTTGCTAACATGGGTACTCACAGTAGGTGTTAACTGGTATTCAATGTAGCTCTTCAGGCCATACATTTTGGAACCTTTCCTGGGATCTGCTACCACACAGTCAAAAGTTGAGGTAGGGTAAACCCACATTGGGCCATAATCTCCAACCTACACAATGTTCCAAGAAAAGTTAATTTTGTAACAGGGAAATAGAATAAATACAAATTAACATAAATCAACAAATGATTCTTGTCAGAACTAAAAGTCCTTTGGAGGGTCATTCTTATTCCTATTTGAGAAGACAGTAACTGATCTTTCCTGTTCTCATCAGAATTCACATTTAAGGAACATATTTATTGGGATGAATGCTTCTGTTTTCATGTGGACAGCTCAGCTCATGAAGAGTATCAATAACTGATCAGGCTTCTGATTTCAAGTGTACAGAGAAGGCTTAACCAGAAGAGACAAGTAATGTTAAGTTTGGGGTATTCCAGGAAGGTCAGAACTCTCTTGGATCTAAAACAAATACTTCACCGGACTGAAGTATTTACTGAATTCTCAACAAATTTGAGGGCATGCAAGGAAATGAAAGGAAAGCTGAGGTAAAGGTGGAAAACTGAGCAAGACCTTGAGAAGCTAGAACATAAGACATTCTAGGCAGTAAATCTTGCTAGCTAAGAGACTATCTTATTTCTAAAGTTAGTAGTTATTGCCCTGGAATTGGAGAGCCAAATGTCCTCAGCTGCAGTATTATCTTATTCTCAGAGATGTCACAGTGTCACTGATGAGTACAGGTTCTACTGTGACCACTGACATATATTTTCTGCATACCAGCCACTGGGTCTTTGGGCAAGTGACCAAGGTCTGGGACAGACTCATAAATATAGGAAGTCAAACAATTCTAGAGCCTGCTCAGTGCTGCTTCACAGTGCTCTCCATCAAAAAGGAGAAAACCAGTTTCCTGTCTAGCGGAATGTTAGAACACAGGGTCTCTCCTCTCTTTAGACCACCTGTCTAAAGCTGTATGTGATGAATCTATCTCACACTGATGCTTTTGTGAAATAAAAATCTACACGTTTGGGTTTTCAACAATGTCAAATTACCATGGAATTTTCTCAACACTCTCCTTTTTGTATTTTTTCAGGGTAGATGGGTAGCTAGCAGTTTCCAAATAGATACCTAGTTTGTGACAACACTTTGAATAGCATTGTTTTAGCCACAGAAATGGCTAATTGGATTGTCCAGTGCCTGCTGTACACTGTTTTACTACTGTTAGCAAGTTCAGTTTCCTTAAAAGTGAGACCCATGTTCACGTTTTTCCTGGGACTCCTCGGGCAGAAGTATAGTAGCATGGCTCACTTCCTGTCCCTGGGATTATGCCTGACAGGCATGGCTTCTCCAAAGTCAGCAGGCTCCATTCTGTTTTTTTTTTTTTTTTGTCTTTTTGAGACAGGGTCTCACTATGCAGTTCAGGCTGGCCTTAAGCTCACTTTATAGCTCAGGCTGGTCTCGAACTCACAACAATCCTCCTGCCTCAGCCTCCCGAGTGCTGGGATTACAGGCATGCACCACCACGCCCAGCTCTCCAGTCTCCATTCTTTTGCCACTGTTCTTTTCTGCCTGTGAGTAGGGGCAAAGGTTTAGGAATTCAGGTGAGGCTTATGCACTAGTGCACTGCAGTCTTATGTAGGGGTAGGAGTGAGGAAGGAAAATTAGTGGAGTTCTATGTGGGAGTACAGAGAACTGATGTGGGAATTTTAAGCCTATGGAAAACTTCTGCCAGTAGTGCTAAGTGACAATGGACCCACTGTTCCAAACATGGCTATTTTCGTGTTGTTTAAAACTGTATCCAAGGCCATAAAGGTGGCTGCAGAGGACCTTGAATCCTGAGCCTCACACATAGGCTCCTTGGATCATTCTCTGCATTATCAATTATATGGTGTTGGTTTTAAGCTACTTATTTATTTAGTACTGGGCTTGAACTCAGGGCCTTGGGCTTGCCAGGCAGGTGTTTATGCTGCTCAGCAATCTCCTAGGTGAGCCATTCAGTTTAGAATGAACAGAAATGATAACATATTTCAGAGCTCCAGATTACATGACAGTGGGTTGTATCAAAGAACATTATGAAGAGCAACAAAGCACTTATTATCCTGAGAATATGTTATTCTCTTGAACTGGAATTGAAAAAGAACTGAATTACATATCTTGGAACAATGTGGGAAAAAAAAAACAACAGGTCATCTGTAAATGAAACATTATTTCTAGGGAAGACATCCATTTACAGATTCAAAGAGGAATGAAAACAGTTTATAAATTAGATGAGTCTTAGAAACAGTGTCTAAGAAAGTAAGATAAGAAAGACAATGTAGACCAGACTGAGGAAAGATAGGATCCTTGAGGTTGATATCTGAGGAAGGCCAGCAGCCATAAAGGTGAAAAGGACACAGAGTCCTCCTGCTACCTCAAGACAGACAAGGAGAAAGCAGGACACATTTGACAGAACAGAGGTCCTTTGGTTAAGGTCAAAAAGGTGACTACAGATTGAGAGGTTTAATATAGGACAAAGGAGAAGATCTATGAGAACACATGGCCGCTGCAGTTGGAGGGGGTCAGGACCCAGAAAGCCCTACTAAAGCTACAGAGCAGGAACATAGGGCCATTTTCCTTAGTGACTGGGCCTGAGGTGCAATTCTGCTTAGTAGGGCAGCCATGCTCATGGGCCATATTTCACTAGTAGGTAGGGTCACTGTGCCTTCTACTGCTTTCCCTTGGCTTCCTTCAGCCTCCTTTCCCATGGAGCAGGCCTGTCTACTGGCTTCATGGCCCCTATCTTTCTGAAGCTCCTGAGACAAGTCAAGGGGAGACCTTACGTTATGTTCTGCCACTGTCATTCCCATGACAAAGTCTACTTATTTATTCTGTATTTAGTACAAGGTCTACAGGGTCTCACTACAGATTGGCCTCATAGTGATCCTCCTGTTGTTCCACCTCCTAAGCACTGGGATTACAGGTGTGCACCACCACACCCAATCCCAATGGCCATCTCAGCATGCTCCAGGGATGGGGCTGGCAAGGCAGGCTGGGGATCGAACCCCTGGCCCCTGCATCTGCTGAAGCAGGCACTTTAATCTACTGAGCTATCTGGTCGGCCCTCAAAGTTTACTTTTAGAATGTCAGGGCAGGGCCATGATTTTTTAATTGTGCAGAGTTTCACATTTAATGAAAACGATACATACGTAATTTTTTTAAAAGCCTGGCATAAACAGAAAAAAAATGAAGTAAATATTAACTGAACTACTCAGAAGATAATTACCCCAAATTTGCTTTGAGGGATGAGGATAAAAGGGGCTCTTGTTACAGCCATTTAGTCTGGAGGTTTCTAGAATTTCAAACTTTTCAAAGATGCAGAAATAGTAAGAATACATCGTTTCTGCAATTTCATCAATACAGAACATGACTAGTGCTCCTCATCTTTGTTTGTGCCCACAGTGACTACATTCAAACCTCCCCTTAACTAATAGTTACAGGGTTAATTTAAGTCAGCAGGATCACAAAATAAGCACAGTTTTATTTTCTGGAATTATGTTTGGAAATACAATTGTCTAGATAAAAAATGCATCACCAATCAAAATATGGGATAAAGAGTCAGTGCCATATAATAGCCACTGGTTTATGATGGACTAAATTCTTAAAAATGTCATACCCTTCTGCTTTTATATGCTAGTCCTTTTCTTGACCTAACAACTGGTCTGCTGCAAGAAACACTAGTAATAGCATCAGAAGCCTTCTTCAGATAATATGCTTCTACTTTGCCAGGCCAAAAACCTAAACTATCTGAATTAAGCTTATTAGTTAAGTGTATAGATCTTGTTAAAAGGGACATAAAATATACTTTAAAATATTTTAGAAAATTATTATAAGAATATGTGTTTCATGTTATATAGGTTTTGCTTTATCTTGAACTTAACTAACCAGCAGAAAAGTATAGAAATGAGGTATAAAAAGTAAAGCCATATTAATAGGCTGATCTGTAAAAGGCTCAAGTCAACAACTTCTGACTACTATTATGGACTACTAGTCTATATTGGAATATTTTGTTGAATTCATGCACCTAAAATATTTCAATGACAATGGAATACCCTTTTCTGACAAAACTAAACAAAAAAAAGGGATGCAACTAAATGACCATTTTGTATCTGGATATTCAAAATAGGATAGATACATAGCTAAATCTATTCTTAAATTCAATGAATAGAAAGATTTGTTCTAATAGTGTTTGTGGACAGGATATCATGTCTGCATCTTGTACAATGAATAACCACTAAGAAAACAATATGCAATGTATTTATTATTGAAACTGTCCTACTAATCAGTTTTGAAACTCATTATTATTTGTTTCTCAATAAAATTATTAAAAAAGAATGTGTTTGAAATACACATATATCTTGAATGCAGTCTGAGTAAGACTACTTAGATAATAACAGACATTTACACTAATTATCTTTAGTATTCCTAAAATATTAACATAACATCAATCACCTAGGATAGTAAATTCAAGGACCTTAGAAACAAAGCAAACAAAAATGAAAAACTTACAATGATGGGAATTTTCTCTTTGGGTTTTGCTAGCTGCTTGGACAACAAATACTGTTCCATTCCAGGTTTTGCAAATCCAGGAAATCTAATCATGAAGATAAATACCTGTGAGTCTTATGTTTTTCCTCATGAGAATTCTACAATTCTTACCATGTTACTTTAAAGACACTGGTTTTAACCTTGTTCAGTCTCTGAGATATACCAGAACTGGAAACTGTGGTAAATGACACTCAGTGTAATCAGATTGTTCAATAGCCAGTAATTCACTTACTCAAGCAGTTTGACTCTGGTAGGTGTGATATTTATGGGTACTCCATTTACTTAACTGGATCTGAAACACTATCACAAATGCACTGACTTGTAAAAGCCTAGCCTCTCCAATGCCCAGCAACTCAACTTGAGCTGGTCCTGTGAGGCAACAGTCCCATGCTGGCACACCTATATCTGCACTGCATTGTCTTTCAGGGCCCTCCAGGAGGCTGCATCCCTGAAAGACACTGCCACTGTTCATAAGCAGTTGTGCTGTTTTGTTTTAGAACTGCTTTCACAGCCAACCTGTGAGATACCACAGGAAGGAAGTCTTCTTAATAAACATATCCAAGGTACAACTGATACAGTTGGCTACTTCTGAGAATCAAATCCACATCCAAGGAAAGTTTCTAAAATTAGAGAACAGCTAGAATACCATCTAAAGTGCTACTTTTTAAGTTTGGGGTATGGTTCAGGTAGAGTACTTGCCTCTATGTTTGAGGCCCTCAGTTCAATCTCTTTTTAAGAGATTTTTTTTTTTTTTAAAAAAACAAAAACTGGGCTGGGGAGGTGGTTCAGTGGAATAAGTGCTTCCCTGGCAAGCACAAGGTCCTGAGTTCAATCCCCAGTTCCACCAAAAAAAAACAAAAACAAAGTGCTACTTCTGGGAAAACAAGATTACTTTGGGCTTTTATTTATTTTTGTGCTACCAGGGATTGAACTCAGGATCTTGCACATGCCAGGCATACTTTGGGCTTTAGAATTTTCTTTTAATAAATACGAAAAATGTTAGAAAGCAAAATACCTAAAATGGGAAATGCCTGGCTAAATTACTTTTCATTCCCACACCGAGCCAAAGGCCAGTGCGATGTTCTTACACCAGAGTTCCTTTTTCTTTCATTCTTGAGTGTCTTCTTCCTTGTAGTCCCTCTCTCTGGACAATCTAACACAGTGGACACAGGACAGAATAAAGAGGAGCCTCAGTGCTGGCTAGGTCTGGGTTTGAACTCCAACTCTGTACTAAGCTGGTATTAGCAGCCCAAGCCTCCTTGTACAAAAGAGTACCAAGATGACCCACCTCCTAGGGTGATCAGGAAATAATGGGTTCCTGAAAAGAGCCTACTATTACATGTCCTCACTGCAGCTTCAGACAGGGCTTGCTCTGTGCTTCTCCAGTATGCTGAACATACTGGTGCTCTTCATTTATCATGATGCACTGTCTCTGTCCTTTCACACATTACAACAGAGGTACCTTAGAGAAAACATTTGCATTGCTAGGACCTGGAGGCGTTCTGAGTCTATGGCCATACCACCCTGAACGTGCCCAATCTCGTCTGGAGGTGTTCTGAGAATATACTAAATGCTTAATGAATTAATAGGTTAGCCAAGAATCCTTTCATCTGGGACCCGGGAGATGTCTCAGTGGAATAAGCGCTTGCCTGGCAAGCACAGGGGCCTGAGTTCAATCCCTGGTTCTGGGAAAAAAAAATCCTTTCACCTAAGAATCTCTGTTTTTGTGGGGATCTCATAAAGCGGTAACTGAATCAGAGTTAAATGCAGAGAAAATGGCAAACTTTGTGCAAGACTCAATGAACAACAATGTAATTTACTAATTATGTGAGAATTATTGAGATGGTTTCTCACAATGCTGAAGCATAAATTTCTGGTCTACTTTTTAATATAAGGCTTATATTATATGACTAAAACATAGTTCATATGAAATTAAAGTGTTAATACTTCTAAAATTTTACAATTATTCTAAGTTTATATGATCATTTGTCTATTAGTTTAATTAAAAGTAGAAGATTTTAAGTTGTTCCCAGCACCTACACAGAGAGACACATTCCTTAGAAGTACAGATTCAAATTAGGGCTGCTCTAACTTGATTTTAACCTGAAATGACATGCTAGAACAGAAAGAATCCTGTTTTTTTTTTTTTTTTTTAAGAATCTGTAATTAATTTAGAAATGAGAAAACTGAAGGCTGAAGAGGTCATCGAAGGCACAGAGGACCTCAGAGAAAGTGCAGAATGGAGAGTAAGAAACTGAAGTCAGAGCCAAGCACACTGCTGCATCACCATGCCCTTCAGTTTTCTGGAGTCTGTGTCTTTAAAATGAGGGCCAAGAGGCAATTTTAAATAGATTTAAAATATACTTTTTATTAAGGCTTAAAGAGCAAGTAAGAGGAACATACATCACTCAAATTTGCACGCTAATTGGAGTCTAAGATTCAGTCATTAATAAATGGCATATGCCACTAAATGACCATGACAATACATAATGGAAGAAACTGGGGGTAGCAGTTAGAAGAAGTGTGGAGTCAGAAAAAGAGCTTATTTAGTCCATGTAATTTACACAGACAATGGATACCCTGCAGGCCTCAATCTGACCTTAATCCTACTCTCTAGACACATGCAGAACACCATGCTTTCAACTGATTTCCAGACATACTGTAATATGTACATACTTTGCTACATACTTTGAATCATGTACTTCAATTACTGAAAGAAAAGGAATGTAATTTTAGAAAATAAACTATTTTGAACAAAGTTGCTGGAAGAGGAGTACTAAAAGATTCTTAGGAATATCACACATTAGACTTTTTAAAATCTATTTAATTTGTTACAGGATCTTGCTATACAGATCAGACTTGTTGTGATCCTCCTGTCTCAACCTCCCCAGCACTGGGATTACAGGCATGTGCCACCACACCTGGTTTTGGTGGCCAGCTTGGTGTGCCCAAGCTTTCAGCGCCAGCACAGAATGTGGTACCAGGGAATGAAGTCAGGTCCTTATGCTTGCCAGGCAGGCGCTTAGAATGCCGAGCTATCTCCCCTGCCTAGACCTTTTGCAAATTACACTCGCATAAAAGTAGATTTACCCAGAACTCTCACCAAATATTCTACAATGTTATATCCATATTCCCTCTTTCCCATATGTTTTTCTGTTAAACATTAAATTTAGGCTGGAGTCTAAGTGCCTTCCTGGCAAGCACAAGGACCTGGGTGGGATCCCTGGAACCCTAGGTGTGCTATACTGGCCTGTAATCCCAGCACTAAGGAGGCTCAGGCAGTAGGATCACTATTAATCTGAGCTGTGTAGTGAGACCCTGTACCAGACAAATAAATAATAAAGTATTTTTTTTAAATGTAAAATATCCATTGTATAAAAAAAATCACTAAATTTATAGGGGCTATAAAAATGTTTTTTTCTTACTGTAAGAGAAACATGAGTGAAAAGAAAGACCGAAGAGGCTCATCAGGTGTAGAAGCTAAGAGCATGTATGTGCCTTGGATACTGAGGCCGAAGAACCCTGACAACAGGGGCTACCTGTGTGAGCTCGAACGAACTCTCCTTGGGCTTTAGTTTTCCCCAAAGTAAAACAGGGATTACATGTAGCACGGAGACATAAAAATACACACAATTTAATTTGCTCAGGGCCTGATACATGAGGTTAATAAGATAGTGAAATAGTCAATAGTAGTTGTTATTAATAACATTTTTAGCTTACTATATAAATTATATTTTCTAGTAACTACTTTTAGTGATGAACCTTAAAAGCTGATAAAGGTAAAAAATAATAAAAACTATTTGGCAGGTAATTTAATCCAATAAACATTTCACTGTTAATATTGCAAAATAAAATAAATCAGCTTTCAAGCTAAGATCCAAATTAAAATGGCTAAAACTTCCCAAAACTCAGTAGATCACTGAATAAAGAAAAAGTCATGTGTATTTTTATGCTTATGTGTATTTTTTATATATTCCTACAAAGACAGTGGTGCCTTCTATTTCTATTTAAACATACTTGTTAAGTGGCAGCTTCATTGAGGAGGACCCTGGGCGACTGTTGCCCCGCTGAATACCTCCTGCATCAGCTGCTTCCGGATCCTTAAAGTATGAAGAGGACTTGGGGTCATCCCAGTCTTCATCCCATTCATCATCATCACCAGTTGCTGGAGGTGGGGACAGCAGATTATCAGTATAAAAAATACAAAAGGACTGAATTAACCAATGGTGCTGATATGATGAAGCCTCTAGGGCATGGAAGCTCCAACTCCTTCCCCATACCATGCCCTCCATGTCTCCTCAGCTGGCTGCTCATTTGTATCCTTTGTAATAAACTAGTACCATTAAGTTCCTTCCTGAGTTCTGTGAAAACCCATTTGTTATGGAAACTGAGGAGAGGATAATGGGAGTCTCTTGGCCCACTCTGGGAAGACAATGTCAGGACTGAAACTGTCTAGGTTGGTGCTCACTGAAGAACGGGTTAGTGTATGGAGTTTGGTTCTGTGTCAAGGTGAGTATAGGAGTGGCAGAAACAGTTTGGCTTTCCTGTCTCTTACCTAGGTTCCCACCTGTTTCTTACAGGAGTCTCTCCTCACCTGGTCCTTGGTAGGCCTGGGGGTGTCCAAAAGCAGTGTCCCAGTTGTTGGCAGTGCTTCTCTGAGCGCTGGCTCCCTCTTGCCGGGGTCCCCAGCCATCTGAGCTCTCCCAGTTTCCAGACTTTGGGGCATTCCAGGCTGACCAAGGGTCATTGCCAGCACTGACCTATGTGGGAGTAGGGGAAAGACAGAATATTTGAGACTTCTGGAAACACTGACTCAATGTATCAATACGACAACTGAGAGTAAGAGGAGTACTGAAAAGAAAACAGCAGGAGTTCATTTAAATCTAATTTCCCTCGTAGCACATAGAGAAGCACAAATAGCCACATCATTCTGCTTTTAGTGACATTAATATTTTGCTGTATTTGCTTAGAAACTTTTTTTTTTTTCTATATTTTAGGGAAGGGTCTACAGGGTGTTCAGGGTTTCACTACTAGATTGGACTCATAGCGATCTGCCTATTTACAGCCTCCCAAGAGCTGGGATTACAGGTGTGCACCACCACGCCCACTCTCAACTGCAGTTTCAGGGCATCCCAGGGGCGGGGCTGGCATGGCGACCATCTGGTCAGCTCCAAGAAACTTTGAACATGGGGCAAGTACAGTGGGTCCTTGGTTCATGAACTCTCTTTCTTCACAAAAAAAATTGGGTTCCCAAACAGAAGTGTTGGACAAAATTTTCTTTTTGTCTATCTACAAACTGCATCAGGTGACAAACAGGACCATAGCTATCCTCACATAAATAGAAAGCACAAAACTGGCCATCTTTTTGAAAGTCACAGAACAAATTAAAGTTTGTTAACCAAGGTACCATTCTATTAGACTCAGCTAAAATTCTCTATTTTTCTTTCCTATGAGCACTGTACTTTTTTGAGCCATACATTTATTCTCACCTGCTTGTGCACTTGCATGGTAGATATGCACGGCTATGATTTTTAAATCAACCTACAGATGTCATACTGAATATGTATCTTCACAAGCTACTCTCTTCACTCCACATTATGTTTTGAGATTATAAATGCTGATGCTGAGTACCTGCTTCATCCACTGTTTTAGAGCAACCCATTCCATTGTAAGTGGGCATTTCTTTGAATACATGTAAAATAAAAAATGGAATGAAATGAAGCAACATGATTACTTAAGATACCAATCACTTTTTGCAAAACAGCTACTACTGTCAAAAGACAAAAAATCACAAGTTTAATCATAGATGTGACTGGCCTTTATTCGAGATTCATGGATCAGGTGGTGTACATCCTATAATAAAATGAGCACACCCATGGGGCAACGTGAGAACAACAGTTTTGTAAGGAAACAGAGATGGAACAACAACAAAAGCTGAGTGGTAAAGATGGAGTTACTTCAGGATACCTTTTTTAAAATAAGGATTAAAAAGCCCTTTATTTGGAAAGAATTACTTTTTGTCATAAAGAGTTAAAAATAACTTCTTTGTTTACCTTAATTCAAGCAGACTGTAATTTCCTGTTTTTAGAAAAAAACTGGTCAACTGATCTGCGTTGGGATCTATCTGCTTCCTTAACATTTCAGTTTGATTATGTGGCATTTAGCCCGAGTATCTCCATTTTGTCTTTTTTTTTTTTTTTTTGTCTTTTTGAGACAAGGTCTTGCTATGTAGCCTCAGGTTGGCCTTGAGCTCACTTTGTAGCACAGGTTGTCTTGAACTGGAAAAGATCCTCCTGCCTCAGCCTCCTGAGCATTGGATTATAAGCATGTATCACCATGCCCAGCTGAGTATCTCCATTTTGGCTTGGCCTGCTCTTCTGGGGCCTCAGTCTAGAACAACGGCCTCCCATAATTCTTTTAACACCACTAACCAATTCCTTACATGTACTTACTGAAACATCCCAGATATAGAGACCTTTGTTGTTTTTAACACATAAATGCACCCAAATTATACTGTCTACTCTATTCTTCCTTCGCTTACTAGCACACAATATTCTCAGTATCAATACACATGGATACAACATTCTTTTATGTGCTTCCACAGAATTTCATTGCATATCTTCCACAATCTAACCAGCACAACTGGTGCCTATCATTGCTTTCAGTGTAATATTGCAAAGTACAACAATGTACTTCTCGTTTATCTAGCAGATCGGTGAAATTTCCAGAAGGAAAATCACTATTTGTCTAATGATTACACATGCCTATTTAGAACTTACAAATTCTATTAAATTGCTTTCCAAGAGTAGTGACTCCCACATTTCTACAGATCTTCTGAGGGCTTTGGATTGCATAAAAGGAGGCTCTCATATTTCAGAATTATTATTATTATTTTTTATTTCAGAATTATTTTGAAAATAATTTTCTCTCACTATTCCTTTGAGTAATTTTTTAATTTACTTAATACTGTTAATAGCATGGGTTCTTAGCTGCACGTTGATGGAAATCATATGTAGGCCAATTTTAAGGCTAAAATAAAATGAAAGAAACACAGCTAGCCACTCCATAGACAGTAGCCCCAGAAAGGGAAGCAGACATGGTTACACACAATGGGGCTTTTACACTTATGGGATCTCAAAGGAATGTCATTAATTATTCATGGAATTTTTAAAACGGGGACAATGATTTTATCCCATTTGCTCACAGGATGCACACCTTGCTTATCTTGGGAGTCCATGGGCCTATTCCTTTCATCAACAATTTGTCCTCTTTCCCTTTCTGGTTACCTCAAAGTAACCACCTGAAGTCCTGAGTGTCCTGCCTTGGTTACACAGCTGGACTCCAGATCAAATCACCTATGCTCAAATTCCTTCTCTGTAGTGTATTCACCAGCCTTCAGAAAGTGATTTAACCTGTGAGCTTTCTGCCTCAATACTGTGAAGACAATTTTGGAATGGGCAATATACATGGCCTGTTTTATACTATTTCCACATTATTTTGGAGACTACTAGATAGAAAAAAATGTTAAGAAACCATTAAAAACCAACGTTAGGTAAACAACTCTCATCTGTTTATTTTTAAATAAGAGCTTAATATCTTTAAAACCATCTTACAGAGTATGGCAGTGCAAGCCTGTAAACCCAGCATCCAACAGGCTGATGCAGGAAGACTGACAGGAGTTCACGGCCAGCTTGGGCTCCGTGGGGAGGGTCAAGGTCAGCCTGAACTTTTTTTTTAAAGTGAAATATATTTATTGAGGGAAAGAAAGCTCCTGTCAGAGAGAGGGACAGGAGGGGCCTTGAGTGGGTTGTCTCCAAAACCCTGTCTTTAAAAAAAAAAAAAAAAAAAGCAAAAACAAACAAGAAAGAAAACATCTTGGGCTAGGGAGATCGCTCGGTAGAATAAGTGCTTGCCTGGCAAGTGCAATGTCCTGAGTTCAATCCCAGGCAACACACACACACACACACACACACACAAAATAGAGAAAGAAAAATCTAAAACCATCATCTAAACTTTATCATTAGGAATGTTCAGTTCAAAAATGTGATTTCCAGGGCCGGCCAGAGACCTCAGCAGATTCAAGTGCCTGCTTAAGCAGACACAAGGGTCTAGGGGTTCAAGCCTTGCCCCTGGGGTGCACTGAGACAATGATTGAGACAGGATGTGGTGGTGAAAGCCTGTAATCCCAGCACTTGGGAAGCTGAAAACAGGAGGACCACTATAAGTCCTGTGTAGTGAGACCCCATAGACCCTGTACTAAAATTTAAGAAAAAAATGATTTCCCTTGGAACAGGCTTGCACAAAACACTGCTATGGGCTCTAGGCCTCCAGTAGGAGGGCACTGTTATGGATCCTAGGTCTTTAGCTGGACTCATGCAGGATATTGCTATGGGCTCCAGGCCCTGAGGTGGATTTTTTGGTCTTAATTATGTGGACAGATTTCCTGCACTCTTTTGTACTTAATTCTTTGGGTGACTGGTATAAAATAATCTTATGAAAAAATTAAAATGTGATTTCATTTGGATCACCTTAAGTTTACATATAAAATTCAGAGAAAAGTATCTTTTTCATGATTTCAGTATTGAAATTTAAAAACATGAAATAATGAGTTTTCTTTTAAGTCTTTACTTAAAAAAGTGTTGGCAATTCTCTAAATTTTAATTTTTATTAGTACATGTTTGCATACTAATAATGATCACATGCATTGTGGAAAGTTGATATGCAGATGAAACGCATTTTAATTATTTTATCCCTTTCTCTTTATCCTTTTCTACCATCTTTAAAAGGGTCAATTATCTTCAATATTTTTGAAATGTATTTTGCTACTTATATTTTGAGATTCTTATATAAGAGAAACCATGCAATATTTAAGCTTGCGTCTGATTTCTTTTGCTTAAAATTATTGTGTCACACCTTTGTAGGAAAAAGTGTATCCATTTTTGCACAAATGACTCCAATTTGTTCTTCTTTATGGCAGAGGAATACCACATTATCCATTCAGCTGTTGACATGATTTTGTAGGTCACTTCCAAGATTTGGTGTTATGAGCTGTACTGCTATAAATGCATGTACCACTGTAGTATGATATCAAGAAGGTGAATAACTGAGTTGAATGGATTTCCATTTTTAATTTTCTGAGAAATCTACATACTGATTTTCATAGTCATTGTGATTGTGGCTAAATTTTGAAAAGCAAGAAAGTTGAGAGGAATCTGCAAGATTATTAATTGTCTACTGTGTTGTATACCTCTCTGATGGTTTTGTTTTGAAGACACGGTCTTGCTATGCAGTTTAGACTGGCTTAGAACTTACTACCTAGCTCAGGATGGCCTCAAACTCTTGGTAATCCTCTTGCCACTGAAGTGCTGGGGTGCATGTGTGTGCCACCGGCGAGGCACACCTCTCTGAAGTTTTAAAAAGCCCTAAGGGCTGGTATGTTTTATACATAAGTGATATGAGATAGCCAGCTGGCTGCCTCAGGACAAAATAACTATTTTCACTGTAATACCCCTACTTTAATAGCTTTAGGGAAAAATGAAGTTACTTTTGATTTTATCTTCCCTGAGTTCAATATTAACACAGAAAGATGTTTCATCCACAAGACTGCAGACTTCTAAAACACACAGCTCACAAATGACACTCAGCTCTAGAGGTGGACTCTTCACACACCTTGGTGGCTACTGGACATGATGTGACTACATTGAGGGACACTTAGGATAAACTCTTCCTTTTGCAGTTTGATTAACATGTTCTCACCAACCTGAACTACCAGTTGTATATGCATGACTGTACCACCCATGGTTCAGAGCCATCTGGTCACATAATATACAAATTATGGCTCCTCTGTGACTGTGGTAAGGGATGGAGTTTGAATCAGCAACATATACTCTCTGTCCTTCAAACTCTTGAAGTTTTTAGAATAAGAACATGAATATGTACAGAAGTTTGGGAGACTGCTATGGCAGTAAATACAAACAGCTGGTTGTATGGAAGATTCAGCATGAGGAGCAAGTTTTCATGGGCAGCAGCCAGGCCTCAGCCCCATTGCTTTAGGCTGCAGTGTCTCACATGTGCTGGAGTGCGGCATGAGGCCGTCTGCAGACAATGTGGACAGGCTGGGATTTCATGCACTCCGAGCAAACTGGCCAGGAAGGAATTTTATCAAGATGGAAGAAAAATTTGGAAGTGAACTAGTCACAGCAAGGATCCTCCAAACAAAGTACAATCCATTCAACTGGACTGAAAAAACACAATGTACTTTCAGCATCACTTCGTTTATAACTTATAAACCTGTAATAAATATCACACTATTTGGATATGCAAATATGATCCCAGCTATATACCTAAGTTACAAAATCCTTATATATTTTGTTTCTATCTCTGTATTTTTCTGGAACATTCTCCATCTTGTTTTAGCCTGATTCATGATGCCAACGATGCCTGTCAAAACCTGCACCACTATGGATGTGTAATGGTATATTCGTATAATCCTACCATTCCAAGTGGCTGAAGCAGGAAAATTCCAAGTTCCAGCCCACACTGGATATCTTAGTGAGTTGATAAGACCATGTTTCAAACTAAAAATATAAAATAAGGGCTGAGGGCTGGGGATGTAGCTCAGTGGCATAAGCACCTGCCTGGCAAGCACAATGTCCGAGTTAGATGCCCCATACTCGCCCCCCCCCCCAAAGTCTGAGTACGTAGCTCAGTATAAAGATTGTGGTTCAATTCCTAGTACTGCGAAACAAAATCAAGGGGCTGGGGAGATGGCTCAGTAGAATAAGCGCTTTCCTGTCAAGACCAGGGCCTGAGTTCAACCCTTGGTTCTGCCAAAAAAAAAAGCAAACCAAAATAAAATCAAAACAAAATAACACATGTGTACACTGTGCATATGCAAGTACACACACACACACACACACACACACACACACACACACCCTACACCACTGGAAAATCTCTTTGTCTCATTAGTGCCCTTAGTGCCCTTGCCCTTACTCTCCTGCTAGATAAGCTTTACTGGCTGGCGAGGCCTTCTTCTCCCATCAGTGCCTCCTACGAGCTCAAGGACTCAGATGTGGCTCTACCTGAATTTGCTCTTCCCATACCTAGGTCTCTGGCTTAAAGAACAAAGGCTCTCAATCCCAAAGCTCTTAACCACATACTGCTAGTTATACTAAAACTCATTGTGCTCCTCACACGGCTTCAGATTCTGAGGTGCATTTTCTGTCCTCTTCTACTTTTCCCACCTCCTTCTTTCTACTGGGAAACATCTTCATGTTCTCTTTGTATATTTTATTACATGACTCCTTCTGACTTGCTGTCAAACACATGTAATTAAAACCCCTTCACTAGGTCTGGCTATAGAATAAATTTTATGATTCTCAGTCCACCAATGAATCAAGCACTTTTATAGAATGGTCCTTTCATTCTGTTGCCCATGCTCACTACCTATCTCAAATCCTTTAAGTTTCAAATTTCAGATTTTCCCAAACTTTTCTATAACTCTGCCTTTTTTCATGCAACGCTTTACCAGCCTGCAAAGCCTTCTCCCCTTCATTTTCTTGTATTTAATCAGTCCTATCCTACCTTGAAAGTGCTGCCCTTCCCAGAGCCTACTTGTATTCCAGTGTCAGCCTTAAGTTACAGTTATTTGCATTTTAGTTGGTCTAGTAAGTCAAGGGCACAGCCCTGTGTTATTTAAATATCACTCACCCCAAAATATTTTCTTTCTTTTTTGGGGGGGGCAGAACTGGGGATTGAACTCAGGCCCTTGTGCTTGCCAGGGAAGCACTTATTCCACTGAGCCATCTCCCCAGCCCCTCAAAATATTTTCAAATGCTTGCATAAAGTGATAGCAACGTAAGCAGAGCCACAGACACTCATTCTCCAAAAACACCAAACCAAACCAAACCAAGCCAGAAATTTATTTGGGAATAGCAAAGGACTACAATCCTGGATGTGTATGCTGTGGTGTACCACAAGTGCATCTGAAGAGGACAAAGCAGAGAAAAGTTTTTTTTTAAAGGAGAGAAGACCATATAAGCATTAAAAAAAAAACAATAACAAACATTGGTTACTGGACTTGTTGCAGTAGCTGCTATTAATCCACTGAAGACAGCCACTGTCAGGCCAGTGACTCTGCAACAGACTTATTTGCAATGTAAGACTTGGATTTTGAGTCATTCTTGCACATATAATATGTTATAGGCATATTTGTGGGAGGACTTCTCCTTCATTGACTCCCAGATTCCTTTTGTTAGAAACGATATGTGATTCCATTTTGATAATGATATCTCTTTCACAGTGGCAAGAACTCAAATATTTTAAATACAATGTTCTTGATAACTTTTATGAAAAATATATTACTCATTGGCAGATATTTAATTTTCATAACATGTATCAGAGGAGATCAGATTTTCCTTATGCATAATGCCTTTCTAGAAAATTCATTACTGTGGTTGACTACAGAGTGAGTGATTTTCAGCATGTAACTAAGAGAAAATGACTTTTAGAATATACCTTAAAATAACCATATTCTTAAAATAACATCATCTGAGTTAGGAAAGTAATCTTAGCTACTATAGAAAAGCTCAAAGGACACAGGCATAGGTATACAGAAGGATAGACAAATATGTGAGAAAGCAAGCAAGAATAGTAAATGTTTATGGTAAATTCTAGAAGGTGGGTAAATGATTCTTCACTATGCATTCTGTTTAACTTCTCTATGCCTGAATTCTTTTTTTTTTTTTTTTTTTGGCAGAATGGGGGATTGAACTCAGGCCCCTATGCTTGCCAGACAAGTGCTTGTTCTACTGAGCCAGGCCCTTCTATACCTAACAAAATATTGGAGAAAAAAATTAGCAAAATTTGTACAATCACTTTCTTTTGAGCTTCATTAGAGGGTACACAGGAAACAGGGAAGAGCCATGCTCATCAGAACCACCTGTCATATCTGGTACCTAGGAACAGAGGGCCTGGCACACAGCAAATACTTAGTGGAAAAAAGTATTTGTTAAGCAAATACAATCCCAGAATATATTTTTTTGGATCTATAACAAACATTTTAATTTGTCTTGTGATATAACTAGCTGATTATGTATTATGTCTAAGTCTCTTCCTAATCCCTTTCCCCAGCAAACTTAAATGTCCCATGAGGGCTAAACACAGTATACTAAACAGATATGCAGATTTAACAAATCTAAATTTAAAAGGTAGTTTAATCCTTTTAAGACAAAAGAAGAAATTTATTTACACTGGCTTTGTATGCGAAGACTACTTTAAAGGTATTCACTGAAAGCATTTATGGCATTGGCTAAAATTCAGCAGAAAGAAAAGGAGAAGGTAGACACCTAATTGTAGAGCCACACAGAATACAGAAGGGAGTCAGGGTGACCATGAAGGGTGGGAGTGGCCAGGAATGCACGCTACACATCCATAGTGTATGACAGTTACAGGAAAATTGTACACATGAGAACTGGAGTTGTCATGTATCCATGGGACAGCTTCTGAAAAACTCAGCACTATAGGTGGCTATATCATCGTGTGAGCATACAGATCTAGATAGTATGCCAGATCAGACTTCTACAGAAGCACACAGAATATTTTCTATTCTGGTCAAAGATCTGGTACAGTGAAATCTTTTTTTTTTCTTGGCGGAACTGGAGATTGAACTCAGGCCCCTGCGCTTGCCAGGGAAGTGCTTATTCCACTGAGCCAAAAGATCTGTTTTCTTCAAACAGATAAAAGAAAAGCCACGTCCTCATAAACTTCAACAGCAACCCCTCATTCTTAGGCTTTTGGCACAAGTAGTTTTAATTTATGCTAAATGCTAAGAGCTTGGCATCTCCAAAATCTAATCCCTGTCGTAACAAGCCAGGCTGTGATGATCTCTTTGGGTCCTCTGGCCACTGACTTCTTTCCTACTGACTGCAATAGACCCTTCCATTATCTCAACTGCAGACATGTGGTCGCGCTGTGACCCACCCTGATGCTTGATTGAGGTTTCAGGCTCTGAGGTCCTTCTCTAGCCTTCCCTTATACCTCTCCCCCTTCTCTCACTTCTATAGAGCCAGAGTACATCTTTGGCTCTTCTACCCTTTCATGGTACCAAGCCCTACCTGCCTGTCACTTGCAGAATTAAAAACTTATCTGGAATGCGCCAATCATGTTTTAGGGAAAGTCTCAGCTAGAAGGTTTCTAAGACCCTAATTCCACTGCAGTTTCCACTTCAGGTTACTTGGCCCTGGAAGAACTTTCACAAGATACTTTACCTGAAATAATCACCTCACCAGGAAGAAAAGTTTACTTGGAAGTTATTAAATGTTTATTTCCTGTAGCACACAAGCATGAAATTTACCTTATTTATGGAAGAAGGAGAAGGAGAGGAGGAAGAGGGTGGTGACTGGCTGAGACTTTCAATACAACCAATATGAGCCAAAATATCCACCTTAAAATAAAAAAAAGTGTTCAGTGAATGGGGTATAAACTTTTAACCAAAACCAGCAAATATGTCATGGCAGGCCTAAATTTACCAGAAAATGCCAGCATGCCACTCACACAAAGACATTACATGCAAAAAGCCCCATCTGCCTGGCAGGTGATTATCATCAATGCATTGCATCTTCTGGGGTGTGTTGTTTGGTATGCAATACACTGTCACCAAGATATCAGAAAATAGTATCACTGAAACACTAAAAACAACCAAAAGCTCCATGGAAGGGATGAAACAAGTACCATACATGCTATGTAGCCAACGAAACAAACTCAAAGGAAAAAATTACATTTGAAAATGTTAAGATTTTGAATTTGCTTTCAAAGCCATCATGCATGTAAAAATGCATCCAAAATTAGCAGAAGCACCTCATCACCTGTAAGTTAACACAGCCTAATGAGTCCTACTGAGCCCAGCAGTGAGAGGCTGAACAGTCCCATCATTCTATAAACTCAGAAGCAAAAACAGGTGTCTTTTGGTGTGGATTCCTGAGGTGCTCAGAAGGCAGCATCCCTGTGAGCTGGGATTAGTGATTGGTTCCTATATTACTAATCTATGGCCAGATTATAAAACAGCTGCCAGAGAACAGACCTCAATCCCAGCTCCACGGCTACTCAGTACAGAATTCAGTGTTACATGATATTACGTGGTGTTATGAGATTTATCTTTTCCAGGTACAACTCTCATCAGTTGGTGGTATTATTTTACTCTGTAGATGTGAGTTTGGAAATCAACATGCAAATAAGAGATGGGGTAACAGGCACTAAAGTTGGGTTGCCAATTAAATGTAAGAAAAAAGAATAAAATATATAAAACTACTCTCAAACCACTGGAAACCAGGCAATAAAAGATGATGATCCTCAGATACAGGAAATAAACATAGTATCCCATCCAGTTGCCCCAGTTTTCTCTCCAGAGAGACTTGCTAAGCCATAGATCAGAGACGGAGAACTCACACAAAGGCCAAGGGTCTCTGGCCTGTGAAAACAGAGCGGTGCATCTCAGGCAGCATGCTGGATGAGAGTGAGCTCACATAGAAAGCCCTTCAGCTATGCCTAGGTGGCCCAGGTCTGCGACTGACACCGGACCAGTACCAACACATAATGAAACTGCTCAGTCAGAGAAAGAATCATGAGAAACGGTTCAAAGAACCACCTTCACACAAGGCTGTCCCACCAGTCAGAATGTAAACACTCAGATTTACATTTTATCATGTATAGTATCAACAAGGTTTTACTTTGGTACAGTGGCAAAAAAAATCAAAGTAAATGTTATTATTCTTCAGCTTGTAAAAACTTAAATGCCTGAAAAAAAATTAAACAATTTCAAAGTAACTTAAGCATATTCCAAAACAAAACCAAAAAATACCACAGTGACAAAATATTCAGTATATAACAGGCTTAAAGTCACTATGTCTGGCATGCTCCGTATCCCCCCAAAAAACAGGCAGGAAGTAGAGCAGAAAAAAAGACCCACCCTTAGGGCCAGCCAGATAGCTCAGCAGACTAAAGAACCTGCTTAGGCAGAGTGCAGGGATTGGGGTTTGATCCCCGGCATGCCATGCCAGCCCTGTCCCTGGGATACACTGAGACAGTGACTGAGACTGGGCAGTGATGTGTGTCTGTAATCCCAGCGCTTGAGAGGCTGAAAACAGGAGGATCACTACAAGTCTAATCTGTAGAGTGAGACCCTGTAGACCCTGCACTAAATACATAAAAAAAAAAAAAAAAAAAATCCACTCATCACAAATTGAAAATCAGTTGGGTATGATGACCTATGCATATAATCCTGGTACGCAGGAAGCTGAGGTACGAGGGATCACTATGGGTTTCTGACCAGCCTATGCTACATAATGAGTTCAAGGCCACCCTGAACTGGATAGTAAGACCTTGTCTTAAAAAGGGGGAGGTGGTGGATGCTGGGGGTGTAGCTCAGTGCAAATGCCCTGGGCGTTTTCTGTGCTACTGCCAAAACCAAGTAAAACTGAAGCAGACCCAGTAATGACATAGATGGTAAAATTAGCAGTATTTAAGAGTAAAAAAGCTTTCCAATGCTACCACTGCAGAGGAAACAGTGTGAACGGGCTCCTAAGAGGTGACATACCTAAATTAAACATTCTATTGGTTTGAAATGCATTGCATCAATATAAATGCATGGCCCATTATTCTAGGAAAAACTACAACACAGTAATTGTTCTTCAGGAAAACTCACTACTCACTATTTAAAGCAGCTATAAAATAAATTACGCTGAGAACTGGCAATTTAAAAAGAAAAAAATTCTTTTTTTTTTTTTTTTTTGTCTTTTTTGAGACTGGGTCTCACTATGCATTTCAGGCTGGCCTTAAGTTCATTTTGTAGCTCAAGCTGGTCTCGAATTCACAACAATCCTCATGCCTCAACCTCGAAAAAATGCTATAGGTAGGTGGCTAACTATGTCCAACTGATGAAGCAAAGTGCAACTGCACAGAAGGAAGCAGGTCAGCAGATGTACAAAGAACATGTGAATATTACTGATTCAGGCAAGGACTGCAGCTGATGTTAAGTCATCAGATGAATGATGAGTGGTGCTTAATTACATCAACTTCTTTTGGTCAGAACAATAAAGACTAACTAACCTAAGCCAGGGATGTTCTGATTAGTAACAGTGGATTGACCAGATAACCTTTCTTCTGTGACAAGAGATCTTGATATGAAGTATATAACTTGTAGGAAAGAACTTAATGCTACAAGAAAATAATCAGTCAGACCCAAACACAGGACTGTACAAGACAAATGGCTACATTAGAATTTTAAACTTTTTCTAAAAAGTGAGAAGTAAACAAAGAAGAAACTTCAAAGGACACAATAAGATGTAATGCTTGGTCATAGCATGGATACTAGTTCAAAAACAAGCTGTCAAAGGCATCTGGAGTCAGTGGAGATAATTCAGATTGGTCTGGATACTAAATGACACAAAAAGTTATTGAACAGGAGAAGAATTACTACATTATTATTATTATTATTATTTTATTTTACGAAGAACCATGGATTGAACTCAGGTCCTTGCACTTGCCAGGGAATTTATTATTTATTTATTGTTCATTTTTCTGAGACAGGGTCTTGCTATGTAGTGCAAGCTGGCCTTGAACTCCCTTATGCAGCCCAAGCTGGCAATCCTCCTGCCTCAGGTTCCTGAGTGCTGGGATTACATGTGTACAACATCATGCCAGGCAAGATTATCAAGTTTTAAACATTATGAACATATACTTTTATAAATGGTCTAATTCTGCTTTTTTTTTTTGGTGGAACCAGGGATTGAACTCAGGCCCTTGCGCTTGCCAGGGAAGTCCTTATTCCACTGAGCCATCTCCCTGGCCCCTAATTCTGTTTTTAAATAAATGTCTAAACTATTGGTATGTCTGTATGAATATCCCCATTCACATAAGAGAACATGAGATGTACATGTAGATAGATAGCTGTAAGGTGGTGAGGTGATGCTTTTCTTTCATAACTGGTGACTTTAAAACAACAGGTTTGGGCTGGGGAGATAGCTTAGCAGTCTAAGTACCTGCCTGGCAAGAGCAAGGACCTGAATTCAAGCCCCAGTACCACATGCCATGCTAGCCCGGCACCAAGCCTGCCACAGGAACTGGGTGTGGTGGTGCAGGCCTGCACTCCCAGCACCAGGGAGGGTGAGAAAGGAGCATCACTATGAATTCGAGCTGCATAGTGAGACACTACATCAAATAAAACAAATAAATAAAAGGTTAAAAAATTGAAACAACAGGGTCTGGTTTTACAATACTAGTCATTTTGCTTCTGATAGGACATCCCTTTGTGAGAGCCCAGACAAGTAAGAGACAAACTCCTTCTTCTTACAACAAGACGACAGTGCAACTAAGGACAGGCCTCTGAGCTGTTGTGGCTGCCTGTGTCCTGTATGGATTAAAAATATTTACCTTTCATGGTCATTTTGACTGTGGGGAACAGCCACAGGTTGGGCAATTCCAGAACTGGTGAACGAAGTGGAGGGTGCACTTTAATGTTCTTATTTGACAGGAATTGTGTAAATGGTTAACAAGAGGTGATCAAAAACACTCTGTTTAAGGGCCAGCCAAATAGCTCAGTGGATTAAAGCACCTGCAAGCAGGCGCAGGGCTGGGGGTTTGATCCCTGGGCCTGCTGTGCCGGCCCTGCCTCCAGGGTGTGGTGAGACAGCAAGCATGCCTGTAATCCCAGCTCTTGGGAGGCTGTAAACAGGCAGATCACTGCGAGTCTGATCTAGTAGTGAGACCCTGAACACCCTGTAGAACCTTCCCTAAAAGACAAAACAAACAAACAAATAAACACTGTTTAAATTTTAAAAATTATTATGATAAAAGGTATACTAATCACCCCCAAATACTCAAATAATACATTTATTTCATAATTCTTGACAATATATCTTTTACTGTAGTAAGGCCTAAAAATTTCTTAGCACTCACCATATTTTTAAATCACCCTTGTAGTTTTATATTATCATCTTAGGGGAGAGGCCCTGTATGCATCCACAGTCCACCTTATTACCACATGAGGAACCCTGATAGTACCCCAGCCACGTATTTCTACACTCTGTTTATTTGCTCTGCTATCAGTTGGCTCATCCTACAATGACCTATCATGTGACTACACCCAAGCACAGTTGCCTGCTTGGAAGGAAAGAAACAGAAGAGAAAAAAAAAAAGAGTTTAGTGCCTAGAAACTTCCTGGGCAAGACTGATCCCTGAGTACACAGTGAAAATGAGTAGGAAATCACCAGTCACTGTTCATAAAACAAGGCTGTTTTAAGAAGCATGCATATTTTTCTTTTGTAATTTATCTGCACAAGGGAAAGTTTTCATCAAACATTTCACCAGTCATGTAGTAACAATGTACAAATTGTGTTAGAAAGTGGGAATAGGAAGTAAATAATATCTGATTCCCATGGTGAGAATATGTTGGTCAGAATGATTGACAAAGATTTCCCCAGAGCCTGAAAAGATAATAAAAACCTATAATATAAAAAAGTCTAACTTTTTCAACTCAAAATACAGAAGAACTTGTAAATTCTATTTCGTTCTTTACAAATGTTTAATTCAAAAGACACAACAGAGTTCTACAGGTGAATGTCTAACTTTAGAAAAACACTAATAGAAAACATACTTTTAAAAAGAAAAGCGCGTCACAAGAACACACTAAATCTACTTACAGCCAACTGCAGTAGTATAGACTGGAAATTATCAAAACAAGTTTTTTGGGGCAGGGTTTTGCTATGTAGTTCAGTCTGGACTTGAAATCACTTTGCATCCCTGGCTTGCCTCAAAAAGACCCTCCCAGTACAGATCCTCTGTACTTCGATTCCTGAGTGCTAGGATTAGATGTACGCACCACCATGCTCAGCCCAGAACAAGTTTAAATTACTTATATCCTTTGTTAACTCATATCATGAATCCCAAGTGTCAATTTTTTTTTTTTTTTGAGGAACCAGGGATCGAACTCAGGCCTATGTGCTTGCCAGGGAAGCACTTACTCCACTGAGCCATCTCCCTGGCCCTCAATTATGTTTTAAACGAAGAAATTATTTAAGTAATTAGGTATTAAAAGAATGGTAAAAGAGATAATACTTATTTTATTAGCTTAGAGTTTACTTATTTTGTTAGCCAAAAGTCTTAAAACAGGCAGTGTTATGTGTAAAGCAACTAACACAAAACAATTTGCTTTCAGATAGCTCAGGTTAATAAAAGTTCATGTGAGGCTTCGCGGCTTCACTCATGACAGCCTACCCTGGGGTGGAGTTCATTCTTGCTTTTTCCTCTGCCAAACTTTGCTCTGAAAAGCCAGTTTCTCCCTCACTCTTCACTTTAACTTTTTCAAATACACTGTCACTGCTTAACAACAACAACAAAAGGTCCATGTGAAACGGGCTGGTATGGATATTTGCGACAACAGGTTGCATGGATGCAACACTCACTGGCTCTATACAAAAGCTGTAAGGTTAAATATCTTTGCTCTTTTCATCTATTTCCAACTAGGCAAAAACAACCAATCAACCACAGAAACCAACCTATACAATAGATTTTATTATGTATACTTCTGAAAGGTTCCCTAGATCAACAAAGCTGTCACATTATTCAAGTTAAGGATCTGTGATAAGGTTGGCACTGACAGTCTACTGCAGCTTTGAAGGCAAATGAGAACAGTGGTGTACAATACTGTTTAAAAGCTCATAACCAAGCAGAAAAGGTTGATATTAGGTAGGAGGGGACATTAAGGGACTTTTCCATAAAATTTATAAAGAGGAAAATCCTCATTAATTATGATATGTCTATAGTAATTATCCTCATCTGAGAGAATAAACTAAACACACTACTTTTGTTTAGTTTTTGAAAGTGACTTTTAGGGCTGGGGAGATAACTCAGCAGTCTAGGCACCTGCCTGGAAAGCACAAGGACCTCGGTTTGATCCTCAGTACAACATGCTATGTCAGCCCCAGAACCCCAGGTGCACTGTGCTAGCCACTGAAACCATGTGTGGTGATGCATGCCTGTAATCCCAGTGGTGGGGAGGCTGAGACAGGAGAATCACTATGAGTCTGAGCTGCACAGCAAGGCCCTGCACCAAATAAATAAAGTGATTTTTATATGGTCTAAAAGTAGATTTAAATGGTCTAAAAATATGAGAAAGCAAAATGTAACCCTAATATAAAAATACTACTGCATTTCTCATACTGCAGCCAATAAAAAACTTATAATAAATATCAGAAAAAAACAGACATGGAAAATTTGTGTACAACATAAATGTTACATAACTTTGCACATTTAAATTCAAAATGTAAAAGAAAAAAACAACAAACAACTACACCACAAAAATAACCCTCCAGCCTGGCATGCTGGTGTATGCCTCCATAGTAATTTCAGTACTCTGGGAGGCTAAGGCAGGATGATTGCAAGTTTGAGCCCAAACTAGGGAACTTTTAAGAGCCTGTCTCAAAAAATGAAGAAAAAAAAAAAAAAAAAAAAAAAGGGTGGGCCAGATATGGATTAAAGCACCTCCTTAGGCAGACCAAGGGCCAGGGTTCAATCCCTGGCCTGCTGTGCCAGCCCGCACCCAGGGTATGCTGAGCTTGTGATTGAGATTGGGCGTGATGGTGCGAGTCTGTAATCTGGGTGCTTGGGAGGCTAAAAAAACCAGAAGGATCACTACAAGTCAATCTGTATAGTGATACCCTGTAAACCCTGTAGACCCTATATTAAATTAAAAAATAAATAAAATAATAATAATAATATAAATGTTTTTGACTGGGTGATCTCTCAGATGATAAAAATGATGGGCATATGACAGAGAACCCCAAGGCCCTACAGCCCATACTAACAACAAAGACATCCTGAGACAGGGATTCAGGTAAAAATTGGGGAGTCCTACAATATTTTATGTTTCAACGTACCTTTTAATATATTTAGCACTGGGCAAAAATTTCTTCATGCAAGTACAGAATATTTTATTACAGTGGAAGGCCTTTTTTTTTTGATACTGAGTACTGAACTCAGATCTGCACTTGCCAGACAGGCACTTAAGCTGCTGAGCTATCTCCTCAGCACAAAAGGCCTCTTATAAGTTACTAGGAATGGAAAAAAAAAGTAAGTCTGCTCTTTAAACTTATAAATTTACAAGTAAAACAATCTGTGATAACAGTCATAAAGGGAAAAGAAGTTAGAAAAAAAAAAAGCAAAAAAGGCTTCATGGAAGATACAGCATGCGAGCTGAACCTTGCAGGATGGACAGGTGACTGAAAGTTCCAGGAGTCCTCCCACAATTCTTAGAAGAGAGCCCAAGGTGGGGAGAGAGAAGGTGGGGCGGTATGGGGCAATTCTATACAGCAAACTGTGTGGCTGGAGGCTGAGACACACCCAATGGTAAAACAGGCACAAGGCCACATGGATGGATCATAAAACTACAACTGGGGTTGGAAAACTAGATCAACTTCAAGTCTCAATTTCTCCCACAATTTCCCTACCATGCAAGTGTTCAGAGTCTCCCATATAACCTTTTAACTGATTCATAGTGACTACCTCCTAAAAAGTCCTTTCAATATAACAAACGTTTACCTCAGCCAGAGAACATCTAAGTTTCTTAAACAGCTAATACATTTGTCTTATTTTAAAAGAAATAATGTATAACAATTATTTTTTAATTAATTTTATTGAGAAGTAGCAATGAGGCAGTTTCAAAACAGGCTAGTAGGACAGTTATAATAATTAATACACAGAATATTGTTTTTGTAGTAGTTATTCGTATTACAAGATGCAGACATGATATCTTGTCTAAACACTTTTTAGTATAAATGTTTCTTCTCATTGAACTAAGAGAAAGTAGCTATATATCTATCCTATTTTGTATATATAAATATATACATATTTTTTCACTACAAAATGGCCTTTCATTTATATGCCCCTTTTTTATTTAGTTTGTCAAAGATAAGTATTCTGTTGCCATTCAAATATTGTAGGTACGCAAATTCAGCAAAATAATCCAATATAGTCCAGTAGTCCATAACAGTAGTAGGTTATCCACGGAACTGGCAATGTCAGAAGTTATTGACTTGAGCCTTTTATAGCTCAGCATATTAATATGGCTTTACTTTTTATGCCTCGTTTTTATATTTTTCTGCTAGGTGGTCAAGGACATTATGGGGGCACAGAGGAAAAGTGATTGACGATCTAGAGGGTGCCTAGAGAGAATCACCTGGAGAGAAAACATTCTCTCAGGCTTCCACAGAGCAAATTGGTCAAGCAATGGCCATGACTCATCCACGTAGCTGACACTGACAAAGGACCTACAAACTGCTGTGCAGAGTTTCAAGGTAAATCCTGAGGGGATTTGAACTGACCTTGTGAGACACAAAAGTTACATTTTTTGTTAAACAATTATTATTAGGTAAGTTTGTTGGTTTATTTATTTATTGGATACAGGGTCTCACTACACAGTTCAGATTCCTATTTCAGCCTCCCCAGCGCTGATAATACAGGTGTGCACCATGCCGTTCCGAGGCCAGCACAGCATGCAGTACCAGGGATCAAACTCCTGTCTTTGTGCTTGCCAAAGACTGCTGAGCTATCTCCCCAGCCCATATTAGGTTTTTTGAGGCAAGGTCTCACTATGTAATGCAAGCTGGCCTTGAACTCACTTATATGGTCTACATTGGCCTTGAACTCCTGGTGATATTTCTGCCTCAGCCTGCTGTGTGCTAAGATTAGAGATATAGTGCCACACTGCAGACTCCTGCAGGACAGAGGTTCTCAATCCATTCCCTCCCCCTACACATGTAAAGGGCGCAGAACACCCACCAGTAACAAGGCTCACAGTGGCACTCAGTTTTAAAGTAAAATAAAAACAAGGCACAGAAAAAAAAATTAACATTTCAGGGAAACAAAAAGGAAGGTAATGAAAAGAAACTAGCTTACAGGGAAATCATGTGTGATACTCTCGGCTCTGAGATACAGAAGAGTGAGGTAGAGCTGGCAGAAATTGGCCAAACTGAAAATTCAAGATTAGGAGACATAATTAGGAGATTAGACCAGAGAGGGCACAATAAGGAAAGAGAACTGAATAAAAAAGGATAAGGGGGCTGAAGATACCTGTTTAGGAAGGAAAATATTTTTAATGTCTTCTCTGTATCTGATACCACTTTATTTTAATTTGCCAACAACTGAGGCAGTAGGTGCTGTACCAAAGCCAGACATCAAGCCAGGCTCCAAAGCTTACAAGGTGCCCACTGCCCCGGGCTGCCTGGGTTGGAAGGGAGGTGATGAGAAGCCATGAAGCCAAAAACAAAGACGGACAAGGGCCAGTGTCACAGGGAACAAAGATTTTAACAGAAAGAGAACCAGGTTCCAAATATGCATATTTTCTACTAAAGAAAACAGACAGAAAACCTGAGTTTATAGAACTTTTAACTAATGCTTATCCCACTGTACTTAATTCTTTAGAAAAAGTACACAAATTTTTGATTTCTCAAGCTACAGAGGCAGTGATACAAGTTTTTGAAAAATCTGTAGTGAGAACCTTTTCAGAATCAGGTTAATGATATAATTTCTACACCAATAATGGGATGAAAATAAGATGAGGACAACTATTAATATATTTCTAACAGCTTCTGAGGATTATTACCATCTGGTGGTTGGTTCATTTTAGTGGTATAGCTAAAATATGAGATGCTGTTGAAATTACAAAGTACAACAACCAATAATGAAACTATTATTAGTCACTGAAGCCTCTTAAAGACAGCCACTCTCCGGCTGTGCTGAACTTTACTGGACCAGTCCTGCTGACGTAACTTTGTTTCCTGCTGTTAGAAACAAAGGTGCAGTAAGTGTTCTGTCTAGTATTTGAATGCAGCTCACCACAGAACAGCTGGGTCAAAGCAGCTATCAGCTGCAGATAACAATGTACACACCCAACTGCCCCAAAGGTCACCAACTCATCTTTCACTGATATGGCTGTCAGGGTGCCTACTTAACACATCTCCATTGGGGGTGCAGTCTGCAACTGGCCTATGTCAAAGAACCAAGTCTAAATTAAGTGATGCTTAAAGACAGATGCTGACTAGAAGGTGGTTCAGGCCACCTTGCTGGAAACGTGGCCCCGTGGACTGGAGGCCCATCTTCCCTAATGTATCTGCCTGCAAAGCAAAGCTGTTCCCTGAGAGAAAACCCTGCCTGGCCTTGAAATATGCCACTGAGCCAGCACAATTTTCTTTTTCATACTCAGGAAAGGGGACAATGAACAAACCTGAGAGCAGAAAGTCTTGAAACTACCAATTAATAATTGTCATCTGGTTTCTTACTTTGGGCATATATCATAGTATTTATAAAAGAAAACATAATTTTTGCCTATTTAAATTGTTCTTCTATCTTGGATAAACGAGACCAGAGACAGCTGTTTAAAACATTTTTACTTGATTTAAAGTAAACTCAAATTAATTACGGTCATGATTTCTGAATTTTATTTCTAGTTTTTCTTTGGCTTCCAAAGGATTTGATTAGGTTAATGCTAAATTAGATTGGGAAATCCAACTTTTTCTCTAAAAAAATAAAGGCTCATTTAATTACCTTTTAAATGAGCTAGGGAAAAATTTAGACTTTGGTAATCAATTGGTATTACTATACTTAAATGTTAAGACATTTTCTTTGTAACACAGTCCGACTTGAACCAGAATTAGTATGACTTGCTAATGTGCTTGAGACTATCGTGAGATAATGCCTGTAGTAGGTTCACATTTTTAACTTTTGTTTCCTTCACTTATTCTACAATCATTTCACTATATTTCCCTTTCTCTGAAATGTTGTCCTTTACTAAATACCAATCCATTTCATGGATTTTAGTAACTCAGATGGGTTCATTATGTTCCCAGGGACACCCACAATGTCTGGAGACACTTAAGGTTGTCACAACTGAGAAGTCAAGGTACTATTAGCAACTAGAGGGAAGCAGCCACAAGGGAACCCAGACATTCAGCAGCACACAAAAGGGGCCACACCAAGAGGTGTCAGGACTCCAATGCCAATACTGCCCAGGGGAAAACAAAGTGAAGCATAATTTTCATCACTGAGTGACCATCAAGTGACCAATGCCCTCAAGCACAGTATTACAAAGCAACAAAATACAGAGAACTGTTTAACTATGGTGATCATTTTGCCTCTGATTATAAAGATATAGGTCAAATTACTTTGTCTAGAAAACCTTTTTAAATATACAGCCCATAGTTAAATATGACACTCTGAAAAACAATTGAAAGAATATTCTGTATGTGTTTATGTGTACATGTGTGTGCAGTGTGGTGCTTGGAATTGAATCCAGGCCTTATCCACCATAAGTACTTTATTACTAGGCCACAACCCAGGCCCCTTAAAAGATTAACATATATTTTGTAAACAAGTAATTATAAATGATATGATTATTAGGTTTAACATAATAAACTTTTATGTTTATTATGTTCATACTTTGATCTATGTTAATTGAAAGGAATATCTCTTTAAGCCTGTTCATTTCTAAAGATGTATACTGCAAATTTTTTTTTTTTTTGTCTTTTTGAGACAGGGTCTCACTATGCAGATCAGGCTGGCCGTAAGCTCACTTTGTAGCTCAGGCTGGTCTCGAACTCACAACAATCCTCTTGCCTCAGCCTCCCGAGTGCGGGGATTACAGGCCTGCGCCCGGCTTATATTGCAAATTTTGATACCCATTTTTTCAATCTTCTTGTCACTCACTCTAGATAAGCATTTGGCAATAAACACAGATTCATTCAACTAGTGATATCTTAATTAAAACTAATGCTTTTCTGTATTTTTCCTCAAATCCCCTCACCATTCTAAGTCTTCTAGAAACAACACAATAACAACAAAGTGTCGAGTGTCTAAATCTGCTCCTGATTTTGACTGGTATCACTTGCTATCATCATGATGAGGGGATTCTAGCTCTGAGAATGGGAGCCATGTGCCAAGATCCTGGTCTACCACGTCACTGACAATGACCTGTCATCAACAGGACCATCTCTTCTTTCCAGTCCTCATTTCTCAGAGTATTTACAACGTCTGAGGTTTGTGTTCACAGTATGACAGATAGACTGGAAACAACTGTCAGCATCCTGTCTTTTCTCTTATAGACAACTTTGAAGACAGTCTTTAACAGGCTTAACAGAAGAGCTCTTTGTTACTACCCAACAGAAATGCACACCAAGGAGCCTAAATGTCACCTTATGCTTACAGAGAATGGCAAAGCTATAATGCACATAAGCTTTCACAAATGCACTTTGCTCTCGGTAAAGCCAGTCACAAACAGCAGGATGATGTAAGACATACCTGGTTGTTGCTGTTGATAGCTGATGAACTGGCTTGTGCTGTACTTGCTGAGAGGGAATCCAGGAAAGCTTGGTCAGCCACTGAATTTCCACAAGAAAACTGATCTTTTCCATCATTGGGTAAAATCTGTGTATCAGAAAGAACCAATTACTTTCATAGATTAGTCAGTGATTTCAGAGCAACAGCCTCTAAGGGCAAGCAAGATTTGTCATCTATTATGGGAATGGAGTTTATACCCTTCAATGTTATACATTCTCTTCTCAGGACTGCTTTTGCTGCATTACATAATTTTGACAAGTTGTATTTTATTCTTAAACTACTATTTACTTTTTTGAGATTTCTTCTTTGACTCATGTGTATTTAAAACTGTTAAGGGCTGGGAGACAGCTCAGTCGTCTGAGTGCTTGCCTGGCAAACTAAGTTCAACCCCTGGTACCACAGGTCGTGCTGGGCCCCAAAACTAATCCCAGTGCTGGGAAAGCTGAGATGGAGAATCATTAAGTCTGAGCTGTGAAACGAGACCCTGTACCAAACAATTAATTAATTAATTAATTAATTTTAAATAAACCTGAAAATTTCTAAGTATTTTGGGATTTTCCAGCTTTCTGTTATAGATTTTAATTCCATTGTGGAGTTAATTCCATTGTGTTCTAATACCATACATTGTATGACTTACCCTGGTTAGGAGTACGTACTTCTAATTTTTTAAATTAAAAACTTCTTTGCAGGGCCAGGGCTGAAACCTAGGACTTTTCACATGCTAGGCACATGCCTTCCTACTGACATATTCCCTTCCTTTATATGTGATGAAGCATGTTTTACAGTTCAGAACAAGGCCTAACCATATGTGTCTGAGAGTAATGTGTACTCTGCTGTTGTTGGATGAGGCAGTCAACAGGTGTCCACCACATTCAGTCGGTTAGCGGTGCTGTCAAGTTTAATTGTGTTCTTTCTCACTGCCTACTAGATCTATTTCACTGGGAGAGGTGGTTATGTTCTTAAAAGACAAATTTAAAGATGTATGAAGTAACTTCCTTTCTAGAAGAATTCCAGAAAATGAAATCAATGCAAATCAACTTAAAATTTCCAATTTTTTCTCAACCTTGTATATTTTTAGGCTTCCATATGTCCAGTACATAAAGGTAAAACAGATATAAGCCTGAGACCCACGGACTGAGCCCAGATGTATAGAAACCATCTAAAACCACACGGACAAGGCTGTGCCTGCCTCTGAAGGAAAAATCTAAGCCGGGCGTGGTGGCGCATGCCTGTAATCCCAGCACTGGGGAGGCTGAGGCAGGAGCTTGAATTGCATAGTGAGACCCTGTCTCAAAAAGACAAAAAAAAAAAAAATCTACAGATTTCATCAGATTTTCCAAAGGGCTTGAAACTTAGCATCTCTTAATCAAGATCAACAGAAAGAAAACCTTCCTTCCCATTTTGCAGTTGGGCCGAAGGAAAACATCTCCCGGGGGCATTCACACTCTCTACTGGAGGCGAACCTAAGCACCTAGATTTTCGAGGTAAGTTCCAGTTTTATTTACAGGGCCCTAGGCGACTGTAGTTTCTTTTGTCATTCAAGAAGAGGAGCAAGCCCATCAAGTATCTAAACTACCCTGTCTCAAAGCCGGGCATGGTGGTGCATGCCTGTAATCCCAGCACTCAGGAGGCTGAGGCAGGAGGATTGTTGTGAGTTCGAGACCAGCCTGAGCTACAAAGTGAGCTTAAGGCCAGCCTGAACTGCATAGTGAGACCCTGTCTCAAAAAGACAAAAAAAAAAAAAAAAAAAAAAAAAAAAAAAAAAAAAAAAAAAAAAAAAAAAAAAAAA
>PVKA01009219.1:0-69380 GCA_004027165.1 Ctenomys sociabilis | reverse complement strand
TTTTTTTTTTTTTTTTTTTTTTTTTTTTTTTTTTTTTTTTTTTTTTTTTTTTTTTTTTTTTTTTTTTTTTTTTTTTTTTTTTTTTTTTTTTTGTCTTTTTGAGACAGGGTCTCACTATGCAGTTCAGGCTGGCCTTAAGCTCACTTTTGTAGCTCAGGCTGGTCTCGAACTCACAACAATCCTCCTGCCTCAGCCTCCCGAGTGCTGGGATTACAGGCATGCGCCACCATGCCCAGCTATGACTGTTAATTTCAAGCAGCTATATTTTCTGCCACAGCAATATGAGTCAATAAAATTTTATTTTATAAATAGTATAAATACTTCAGAAATAGATTTTAATTATGTATTCTATTTTCCATTTTTTCTATTCCTCTTGAGTTCTTATGATTTGTCCATTTCCTTGACATTCCTGTAGGGATTGTAACAAAGAAAAGGTAAACTGTATTTTGAAATGTTAAAAAGCACGACTGGTTACTAATTGTTATCATTGTGATTTAGTACTCTGGTATACTAGATGCCATTTTCAAGTAGGGATTATTTATTTCCACAGGATTTTAATTTCTTTTATGATAATTTGGCTATTTGTCACCCAACAAAAGGCACTGGAATTGAGCAATGAGGGTCATTTGAGTGTCTGAAAATAAATCTCTTAACTATACTTTTTATTCCCAGTAGAAATCAAGAAATATGATGAGCTCTAGGGCATCATGTGAAACTTTTGTCAGGTTGGGAAGGCTTTCTTTGGCCTCACTTGGCATCTCCCAGCATTCTTAGGAAACAGTGCTTTTTCATCTAGGTGGATTGGATAAAAACTCATAAGGGAACAGAATTGTGCTTACAAAGGTCCAAAGGAAACACTTGCTTCCGCAAAGAAAAAATTATTATGGTTAGGGTGATGAGACCAGTAGCTGCTCTGTGCCTCAGCAGATGCCCTCAGTGAATGTTTAAATTGCATTAAAAGACCTAACGTGTTTTCTTCTTGTCCATGTGTTTTCTTAACTATGGGCTGTATGATGCACAGAGCAGCAAGGCGGATGTGGCCCTGTGGTTGCTTCTGATCACTATGATGTGTTCGTTAATAGCTTAGACAGAATAATGTTTGCATTCCAGTTTCTTCAACTGAACCATTGATCTTGGGCACACATTTTAATCTCTATCAATTTCTGTTTTGGAATTGTTAGTCTTGCATTTTATCCCCTTGTTGAGTTGCACAGAAGGTGAATGTGATAACATATTTAAAACCCTTCACAGCTCTAGAAGCAGTTGTTAGCATAAAGTTATCAGAGAAAAACCCACTTGGATCCTTCAATAGCAAGTAGCCAAACCCATGCCTTAGCAATTTTCAAGTGTTAGATTCAGTTGCTTCCTTCACAGAAAATATCAACATCCCTGCAAAATAGGCAATGATGTTTCACAACCTTGAAAAATGCTTTCTAATTTACCATTTCCCATTTGAACTGAGAATGTGTTAACACAAAGAAAGAGCAGGTAAAGCAATTCATTTGCTGAGACAACAGCAGCTACAATGATGGCTTAGTGCCCAGCTCAGACTCTCCTGAAACATATTGTGAAACAAACTTTGCAGGCTGTAGTTTACAAAACATGTAATCAAGAAATCCAAATCTCTTCAAAGCAGAGCTTTGTTCTTTTTTTCTCAATGAATGTGAACATTTAGTATGGATAAGAATTGTATGATAATGTCAGTTATAATTTCAAAACATTGCCTGTCCCTTTTGCTCACCCTCTTCAAGATGATCCAGGCAAACACTCTAAGGATTCCCTTTGCATTTGGAGGAAAATCTGAGCTTATTTCAAGGAATTCCAACGCTGTCTACAGCTGAGTCATTCTACTTCATCAGCTTCTAGTTCTTACGGGGGCTGGGGAAGGGTACCTACAAGATGTTCAGTAGATATGTAGGGTCTGGTGATCAGTCTCTTTGGTCATCCTTCCTATTTCTGTGAAATTCATACAGTTTGGAGAAACATGTTCCCCAAAATGTATTCAGAGGTGTGGCTTTTGGAAGGTAAATGGATTATGAAATTGTTATTTGTTATGATTTGTGTCTAGTTATCTTCTTAAAGCCTCATGCAATTATTGGGGCAGGCTTCTAGAGTTTGTGATTAATTAATGATCTGATGCTGTGATTATGCATGAGTGTTACACCCACCCTGGGGCTGAAAGCCTGAATGCAATCCAAGGAAAGGAGAGAGGCTAGCTAGCTGCCACAGCTGATGCTCCTCCTTTCACTTTTGGTGTTTTCCACCACTATGAAGTGCTGTCCTCTGCCATCTGCTGCTCTGCCTGGAGTTGGCTGACTATGGACTGAAACCTCCACTAACTGTGAGCTAAATAAATTTTTTCTTCCTTAATTTTTGGTGTTGGGAATCTTGTCCCAGCAACAAAAGAAAAGTAACTGAGATACTCACATTGGCTTGATCTGTTCATGAGTACTTGGTCCAGTGGCCTTTTGGAGGTGGTGCTCAGTTGAGGAAGCAATCTCTGGAGGTTAACATGGGAGGACTTAGCTTGCTGAAGATCCTTTTTCCCTTTCTGTCTGATTCCTGCCCCTCAATACCTGAGAAGTTTTACTTTGACTGCGGCATTCTAACAGTATGCTTTGACCTTCGTGCAGATCTAAAGCAAATAGCCATTTACTAAGCAGCCCTTGAAACTGTAAAGCAAAATAAGCCTGTCCTTCTTCAAATAGTTGTTCTGAGGATTTTTAAAACCAGAGCAATAAGAAACTGACTAACATAGTACTCCAGTCTTATCAAGGTTCTTCCCAACACTTATCTTCCCAAATGTGCTCATGAGTATGGGAGACAGCAGCTACTGAACTTTACCTCTCCCTGGCACCTCTGTGTTCTACCTGTTTCTGCTGAGCCACTCTGAACTGAGTGGGGTCAGCATTTTAAAGAAATATTCTCTGATTCCAGGTCTGTATTAGGTGCCTCTTCTGTAAATTTCATGCAGCATTCTCCATCATTTCCAGTACTGTATCCTATGGTAATTTTATATTATCTGGCTTAGTTTTTTAGTTTCTCTTAGTAACAAAACCCTTGCAGATAGATGTATTGTGCATATCTCTTCATTTTATGGATTTTGATACTGTGACATATGGAATGTTATTGTGTTACAGAGATTTGTCTTCTCAGGGTTAGCTGCTTCCTAGAGAATATGAAGTACTAATTTATGTTATTTTGCCTTATTATTATTTTATATTATTATTATTTATTATTATTATACTTTGCAATGGTGGAAAAGTGATAAGCATTCAGTAGAAACCATATTTCAAGTTTTGAGTTTTGATGTCTTCCAGAGTTAGTGAGACACAGTACAACTCTTGACACTTGGCAGCAGACAGCCATGGTTCCCAACTGGCTCCTCTAACAGGAGGGTAAGCAGTTCTCTCCAATGCATTCTATTGCTAAATTAAAACTTTTGGTGTTGGGGCCAGGGAGATGGCTCAGTGGAGTAAGCACTTCCCTGGCAGTGAAAGGTCCTGAGTTCAGTCCCCATCAAAACTATTGGCGGTTGCACTATGCCAACTTGACTTCAGTAAGAATGACCTAGCAGATTAGTAAAGTCTGCTGATGAGTGATATGTAAGACAGTGAACTGAGGGAAGAAGACTCACCCCAGATGTTCGTGACTGCAATAGGCTTGTAGCATGGACAGAATACAAAGAGAAAGAAATTACTTCTGTTTTGGACCTATTCCAGTCTTCGCCACTGGCTTGGATTTTGGCCTCCATTTCTTTCCATCTTCCAACACAGACTGCTCCAGTGATTGCCGCCCTCTCCCAGGACTTCAGCATTTACCTGCCAGCAGATGGCCCAGCCTTTCCTGCGGAGACAGCCACTGTGCATTCTTGCCCCTCAAATCCTGCAGATGGTGCAGGAGACTCCTTCACTCTGATCTTGTAAGACTACTAAATAATTTTCTTCACTTAGTTATATGTATATTTCTACATGTTATGCTCCTCCACCCAGCACTAACACTCCAGGTTTTGTGTATCAAGTGTAAATTTTACTTGTAACATTTTGAGCTTGCAGTGGGTTTATTCAGCTGTAGCTCCATTGTAAGAGAGGAGCATCTCTACATGTACTGCCTTTCATGTGGACAGCAGCTAATCCAGAGCAGCATCTCCAACCACCTCCTCCATTCAACTCACACTCAGGACCACAGTGACCTGCACTCTTCACCTACAGCCTGCTCCCAGACACCTAGGAAGAGATCCAATGGCAACAGCCTACTACCCGACAACTGGGACAAGTTCCCATGTCCGCAGGCTGCTGAAATTTTCCACACTGGTCAGTCTTCAACCTGATTACTCTGCCTCACCTGTTCCTTCAGGAAAGCATAGTGAAAGCTCTTGCTGATGTTTTCCCAGCTCCTCCTATTCCTGAGTGCCTCACTCTGTGGTCCCTAGTAGGAGGGGATGCTTCCTCTTGTCATCTGTGTGGAAAACAAACTGTCTTTTCCTTAGCAATCATCCTCTAATATTTTGGCCTTGTGATGCTCACATAGTAATGCAGTTTGTTCTTGAAAAAATAAAGATTAACTACCTTTTGTTCTAATGAAATTTTCAGTGCCTGCTGTGCTAACGTGGAATGGCTGTAAATGCTCTGTGTGTCTATCATGAATGAAATAAAAATAATTTGATGCCAATTTAGAAATATGTTGAGTACATTATTAAAATCTGCTTCCTGCACGTTCTATTCATTATGAAAGAGTGAGGCATAGGTGTTCATGTTTGACAGTAAGATTTTTACAGTTTCTTCTAAATTATGCACTTCTACCATTGTATTTTGCTTGTAATAAAATTACCCTTGTTCCCTAGTCAAAAATTTATCTGCTTCTTAGTTTGATCGCTTTCAGGAACTTAATCCTTTGACAAAACATTTGGTTGAGAATAACACGTTCTTCATCCTGCTATATCTTTCTAAATACTGTTCCATATGATTATACTTAAACACAATTAAAGAGAACTTAAACTGTTTTGTGGTCTGACACAGTCATGGGTGAGATGCATCTGAAAATATCCAAGGAGATGAAAAGAGTCAGGATGGTTTATTTTGCATGCCTGGGCTGGTGACACTCACAGCGCTGCTGCTCACACCTGCTGTATGCTGGCTTCTTGCTCCCAAAAGTTTCCTTTCTACAAATTTTTTTGAGGCAGGAGACATTACTTTCTACTTCTGGATCTGAGGAGTACTTACGTTTGCATGTCAAGTAGTGTGACATTTTCTGAAGTATATCAGCGCCGAGTTTTGGCATTAGTATCTTTTCATGGAGTGGCTGTACTCTTTATTTCTTAGGCCTCTATTGCCAAGTGACAAAAAGCTACTCTTTTTATTCCTTCAGATGTTTTTATTCCTGGGATTTACAATCCCTAAGAAAGGCTCACATGGATAAAGTGATGAATTTGGTTTGTTTTAGAAAATAAAACAAAACCCTGAAGACTATCATAGAATGTAAATGCTACAGCCCATACCTTGCAAAATGAGCACTGCATCTGTAAAGCTACAATCCAGAATTCAGGAAAGTGGTCAGCAAAAACAATTTAAACAAGGAAAAGAGAGTCACATAGTCACTCCTTTTCTCTCTGTTCATTGTTTTTCATGCAGAACTTGTCAAAGACCTAATTCCTCCCAAATTTAAATATTAACATTATAGTTATAGGCTAAGGTAGTGTTTTCTGGATCCTTCGAGTTTTCTTTGCTCTTTTGAATTTTCAGTGGAACTCTCAAAAATTTTCCATTCACTTTCTTTTTCTTCAGATTCTTTCAATTGATACTTGTGGCAACTAATTCTTTAAGAGTTTTAGCTTGCATAATTAATTAAATTAAACCTTTGGTGGCCAGGGCAATTAAAATCATGATTTTTACCTGAAATATTAAAATGACGCATTAAAGTAATATGATGAAGATACAGCAAAGTAGTTTGGATGTGTTCTCAATCTTTCAACCATAGAGGTGTGTTCCGGATGAGGCATGTTTAATGTTGTCTCTACTTGGGTCTTAGAATAGTGCCTCCAGGTGAAATATGCCTATTAGAACACATAATTAGATATATAATAAGTGATGGGAGTTCATTAACTTTAATAAAAATAAAAGAGAAATCAAGGTCACAATGACTTGTTGCAGTTTCCAGTCAATTAATTATTTGAAAAGAAAATGGAAAAACCAGACAAGGAAAAAAACTTCAGTGTTAGCAATGAGTTATGCTGAAGAGTTAAACGCAATGTGATTTTCATAAAGAAATTTTGTTCCCAATCATGGGCCAATGTCAAATTATTTATGACACTCACCCGTCTCTAAATTATTATGTGTTGCTAATTGTAGAAAGGGAAAGTAAAGTAATCAAGCTGAAATGATATGTAATGAAAAATTAGTGCTAAACCTGAGATAAACCCCCTAGTCTGGACTATTCTTCCTCCTCTTTCCTTTACTAGATTTGTTGAGACAGAGATTTACACTGCATATTTTGGATTTTCTGGCTAAATAGTAAAATTTCAGCTTTGAAGTGAGAGTAAAACTCACTAAATGAGTGTATTTCCCAAGTTTTTCAGAAGCAAGTTTTGCCACAGGAGTAAGCCCTGGCCAACATGAGCTAAGCACAAGTCTTATAATACTTCTTCTTTTTTTTTTTTTCATTTTCTTTTTGTGGATTGAACTCAGGACCCTATGCTTGCCAGGCAAGCACTTATTCTGCTGAGCTATCTCTCCAGCCCCTTATAATTCTTCTTGGAAGGTTAAAAACTCTAAGGAAAAACACTTTCTTATGCTCTTATTCCTCGGTGTTGCTAGATTTCAGGTTAAGGCTGGAACCCCTGCAACTATTACGGAGTACGAGGTAATGTTATAACAGAAAATGTGTATGGAACCAGAAAACAAGTAGTAGTAGTCAGTAGTGCTGGCAAGTAGAGCCACCAAACCCCTAAAATCTTTAAATGAGTCTTCTCATAATTATTTCATATAAATGAGTAAAATTTTTCCAGTTTAAAGTAATTTGGCCAGGACCTGCCAAATAAGTCAGCTGATTAAAGTACCTGCAAGCAGGTACAGGGGCCTGTGGTTTGATCCCCGAGCCTGCTGTGCCCAGCCCACCCTTGTGGTGTGCTAAAATGATTATTGAGACTAAGCATGGTGGTGCACGCCTGTAATCCCAGCAATTAGGAGGCTGTAAACAGGAGAATCACCATGAGTGAGATCTAGTAAAAAGGCTCTGAACACTCTGTAGACCTTTCCCTAAAAAATACAAATACAAATAGTAATAATAATAATAATAATAATAATAATAAAACAATATGCTTAACCTTGTATTAGCAGAAGCTAAAAATAATATTTAATTAACATAAATCTACTCAGAATGCTTTCTATTTGTAGGCTAATAATGTAAGTTTTATTCAAAAAGAATCTTAGTGATTTAGACATTTTCTCCTTCCTCCTTACCCACTTCTTTTGCTCCACTCTTTGATTTTTTTCTGTCTCCATGTTTCCCATGTGATCTATCTATCTATCTATCTATCTATCTATCTATCTATCTATCTATCTATCTATCATCTATCATCTATTTATTGTATTTTTGGGACAGTTTGCAGTTAAAGCTGGCCTTAAACTTACTTCGTAGGCAGTGTTAACCTTGAACTTGCAGCAATCCTGCTGCCTCCACCTCCTGAGTGCTGGGACCACTGCATGAAGCACCTGTCATGGCTTTTTAAATTGCAAGATCAAATAGTTTCCTAACTGCACCGTCTTAAAGATTTGCTTAAATCTTTGTACCTGAATCCTCATCTGAAAAGTGTGTAATAAGTGAGGCATAGATATACAATATGCAAAGCTTTTTGAATGGCACCTGGCACGTAGTATGTGCTCAGCCAATTAAGTGACTACCCTGTGTTTGGTAGGATAACACTAAGGGCAGTGTTTAATTGGCCAGGGGACACTTGAGCAACTTTTTTGCTGCACCCAGAAGAATGTATTTCTCTTCTGGTGCAGATGAATCAGCCCTTGAATTTTATGAGTCATAGCTGTGAAAGAATTACTCCACCTAACTTGCCTTTTTGAGTCTGTCCATCTGTACAATGTTGATACTGCTACTTATGTTTTGAGGATGCTGGTGACCCTTAGCTGCACTAGTGTACATGAAAGCACACTGGGCATTTCACAAATGGTCAGCAAATTGGCACTATTGCTCTTGAATATTAATAAGAATGCCAATAAAAAAGGAATGATCACTTTTTAATAGAAGTCATTAATGCATTTATCCAGGTAAGTAGTGGAGTAAAATGTCATATGGATATTTTCCTAGGGACAAATCATTTGGAAATCTGGAGTAAAGAAAAATCATGCTTGAGTTAACATTTAAAACACATAACTATTTCTTCATTTTTTTCCACACACTCCTTTTTTAGATTGATTTATATAACCTTCGAGTAGAAATGGTTTTGAAAAACTTTTAAAGTGCAGCAAATGGAAAGATCAATAGACTTAGAGAGATAGGGGAAGATAAAAATGTAGTTAAAATGATATGAACCTGAATTATTGAGGACACAAGGGAACATTAGGGTTTGTTTGACTTACTAGACTGAAAGTGGGCTGGTGGAAGGGCTCAGATACACAGCCACAATCCCTAGGGAAGACTGCAAAAGTCTTGACTATGTCAGAAAGGATAAATTACTTAAAATACATAGGTGGTCTGTGAGGCTTTTGTAACAAAGACCTGACACTAGTGAGAGGGTGAGAAGAGACTTTCCCAAATCACTGTGAAATACGTGCTAGAGAATTGCTTTCCTGGTAGTGATCCTGGCGTTGAATCCAGGGTTTGTGCATTGAGTTGCATCCCTGGGCATTAAACTTTCTCTCTTTGTTTTATTCTGATATCAACTTCTCACTAAATTGCTTGAGCTGGGCTCAGATTTGTGATCTTCCTACTCAACCTCCTAGTGTGTTGCGTTTCTATGTGTACACTGTGATGCTGAACTGAACGTGACTTGAACTAAAAGAATCTTAAATAGCATTAAGAGAAGACTTTCAGAAAGGAAGTCCCTGCTTCTTGTGGAACTGAAGAACATTTTTGATGCCTGTGCCATGCACCTTGCTGCCAGAACAGCTTGCATGGGGAAACAGGGAGCTTTGAAGAGGACTGGACTTCCTGAATGGAGTGAATGGATTTTTGCAATGGAGATTTCAGTTCAGTCTAGCTCATTCCACTTGAGGAACCAAAACTATTATTTAACATCTTGGCAAAGTTTGAAGGACTGAAAAAGAAATTCTAGATGAAAGCAATGCCAAAGGGAACTTGTATGGAACACTGGGTTGGTTATTCTGTAATTTTTCTACCAACCAGCCAGTTGCTCTCAACTCACCTGTATATCAACAATAATGAAAATCAAAGGTAGAGAGGCAGGTGAATTTGGCATGTAGTGAACTTATGTCCTAACTCTGTTGGAATGTTTCAAGGCTTTTTTAATGAAAATATTCACACCTTCGCAATAGCATAGGCAGTAGAATGAGTTTCTAAATACACAAATGTAAGCATTAAAGACCATTTGTATCCTGTCATCCTCCCATCATCCATTTCTTCTCAGTTTCCTTTGTCAGCTGGCGTTACTGGTGTCTAAGAGAGGGATACCTTCACATAATTTCTATTTTAAGAAAATAGATTTAATGGATATGTTCAAATTAGTAAAACAAGCTTCATACCACCGAATTTGACTGGACACTGTTAGATTATAAATAGAAAACACAAAAAGATGGGAGAAGTTTCCTAGAGGACAGTGTAATTACAAATCAGTCAGCTGAAGAACAGGATAAGATGGAAACTGAAAGAGAAAATGTGAACCAAGCTCATGGGAGTGAAGCAGCATTACAGGAGAGACAAAGACAAGTGTCTATGTCAGCTGGAAGGTATTGGCCAAGGAATGGAGCAGGTGTAGAGAAGCTACCCAGGAAAGTAGGCATAAGTTCATGACTAAGGACTTTGTGCTTGAGGGTAAGCAATGTAGACTTCATCTTGGCCAGCGATGCTGGAATTGGATAATGTTGTGAGTTGTTAAAAGTCAAAGTGAGGAAGTTAAGGATCATGCTGCACAATGTTTTTATACTGACATTTTTGAACTTCAACCTATGGAGGGAGTCATCCCTTGAAGGCTTCAAACAATGTAGTTTAGCTTTTTTAGATAGATTATGCTCGTCACATTGCAAAGGATGGATTGGAGGAAGCCAACAATCTTACTAAATAGAAGACCTTTTAGGAAATTCATGTGAGTTACAATTTTGTAATATCTAAATACTTCAAATATGACAAAGATTTCTAAACTGTAATATTAATCAATGCATGAAACTATCTCCCATGTTTACTGTTTATAATTTCAAATGTATATTGATTTTAAATCAATCACATTATTTAGAGATTCATCTGTAAAATATATCATCATTCTTGGCTGTGCTCTCTCACATGTTTTTGGCTCACCCTTTCAGATATTTCTCAAGTAAGATACACATTGTTTGAAACGAATTCCAAACTTCTGATTTCTTTCTATTAAATTCATGTATTTGGTGGATATTTTTGATAGATGATTGTTTATTGTGTCATAACTTATGGACTTTAACCCATATTTTTAATCTGTGACTTCTCCAAGAATATTTTGAAGGTCAAACATTTTCCTAGTGTTATAAAATGCACAATATGCCATTATTCTAAGTTTAACAATTATTTTAGGATAGTAATTGATAATGTTTCAGATAGTGTTAATATGAACAAACCAGATTTAAAATTTAAAATTTAATTTTCTTTTCAGTTTCCTCAAATTATGACATTTAGAAACAGGCACAAAAAAAGTAGGCTGACTCCACCTTGGTGGGCCTATCTGGGAGGAGCTGTGGGACTGGAAGCCAAAGAGGCTCAGAGCGAGCACTGTACCCCAGCAAAAAGGAGCCACTTGGGCTTAAGAGCTCAGCACAGCAACCAGACCCAAGCCATGTGCTGCCAGTAGAGTTCGAGTGCATTAGATCTAGACCAAATGAGCTGAGGTGTACTGCTGGGCCCAGCCAATCTCAGACCAAGGTCCAGACCTACATGAGCATCCTTGTAGCACAGAGATGGCAGGTGTATGAAGCGGAGGTGGCTCTACTGAACTCAGAGAAGCTAATTAAAATACATATCCCCAATTTAAGATCTGCTTTGTTATACAGCCATAATGTTTGCACAAATGGTGTCAAGTACAAACCCATTAGTTACAAAAATTTGTTAATTTCTAGACTTCCCTAGTTGTTATTACTATGGCAAGTTGTACTACTATAAATAGGAAACCATACGTACCTTAACTACATCTTCTCCTTTGGGTATTAAAATCAGGAGGTAGTTGTGTACTAACGTAACCAAAGTCATACACTAAATGTCAGAGGACAGTTCCCAAAGGAAATCAATATATCAGTCTCAATCAACAGAGAAGACAAAGTCTTGGTAAACACACAGAACAAGAATCTCTGATGCAGGAGATACCTTTAAAAAAATGAGTCTTTAGAGACAGGCTCTGACTGCAGTGATATAGCTACCTACTATCAAGCTTTCACAAAACGTATCATAGAAATCAAAATAAAGAGTTCTTTATGAAAAAGAAAATGACAAAAAGAAGGAGCAAAATGCATTCTCTGGCCCCTAGTCCCACCACAGGAGAATTAGCATGGAAGAAATTGGAAACCACACCCCCTGGAAACTCTAAATCAATACAACTGAAGTAAACAAACAGGTTCAGAAGAGTGTAGAAGAAATCAGATAAAAATAATCTTACAGGTAAATAAAGGAAATGACAATTAAAATGAAAGAATTGCTAAGCATTTATAAAGAAGACATAAAAATAGAGAATAGAAAAATGATGGAAAGTTTTAATGAACAATTTAGAAAAGAAATAGAATGCATGAAGATTCAAAGAGATACATAAAAAACTAAAAACTCTATTAAAAGCTGGCAAAAAACAGTCCCATGGATAACCTACTACTATTATAGACTACTAGACTACATTGGATTAATTTGCTGAATTCACGCACCTACAATATTTAACTGGCAATGGAATATCCATCTCTGACAAAACTAAATGAAAAAGGGGATACAAATGAAGGAGCATTTTGTATCTGTATATACAAAATAGGATAGATATACAGCTACTTTCTCTTAATTCAATGAGAAGAAAGATTTGTACTAATAGTGTTTGAACAGGATATCATGTCTGCATCTTGTACTATGAATAACGACCATGAAGACAACATTCGATGTATTAATTATTTAAACTGTCCTACTAGTGGGTATTGAAACTGTCTCATTCCTATTTGTTTCTCAATAAAATTAATAAAAAAGAACAAAGATAGAAAACAAAAAATTATGAAAAAAAAGTTGGCAAAACCATTTGAATGAAAGTGAAGATAGAGTTTCAGACCTCGGAGACACCATTGCAACTAGTGGAAATGTAAGAAAATATCTCTTATAAACAACTTTGATCCAGGAAATAATAATTCAATAGTTGTAAGATGTTGTAAAGATGAACAACATAAGACTGATAGGCATGAATGAGAAAAGAGTCAATTTAAATGACATAAAGAGAATATGGGCAGAAGTAATAACAGAAACTCCTCAAAAATGGGAAAAATCTGACATTCAGATAACTGAGGCATGTAGAATATGAAATAATATTAACCTAAAGAAAACTACACACAGACATACAATAATCAAGAACCTAGAAATTCAGCACAATAACAATATACTAAACGCCACTAGAGAAAAAAAAGTGATTACATTTAAAGGAAATCCCATTGGAATAATAGCAGATTTCTCTTCACAAACCAAGAGTGAAAAGTATATAGAGCAAAGTACTTCAAGTCCTCGAACAAAACAAATTCCAACCCAGACTACTACACTCTGCAAAACTCTCTTTCAAGTTTAATGGTGAAGTAAAATACTTCCATGACAAAAAACAACTAAACAATTTCAGGATGACAAAACCAACCCCAAGCAGAGTATTAAAAGACATTCTAGAAAGGGATCAAAATACTTACAATTCCATGAATTGTAAATGACAACCAAAAGGACCCACCAAACACAGCAAAGTATTAAACAAAGGAGAAAAGTAGGGAACTGGACAGCAGGAAAAATAACATGACAAACATAAGTCAAATGTAACAATTAGAATCACCAATGTAAATGGACTCAATTCACCAATTAAAAGGAATTGACAGACTAAGTGGATTAAGAAACAAAATCCAACAATACACTGTATACAAGAAACATGTTTAACCCATAAAGAAATTAACAGGCTGAAAGTCAAAGGATGGCAAACAATATCATATACTCCAGGAACTCAGAAAAAAACAGAAGTAGCTATTCTGTTTGCAGACAACCTGAAGTTCACACCAAGAATGATCAAACCAGAAAAAGGTCACTGTATACTAGTTAGGGGAAAAATTCAAGAGGAAAAAAAAACAGTTATAAACATGTATGCCCCCAAAAGGGAGCACCCAAATATATAAGAAAAATTTTGAAGGTTATGAAATGTCTAATAATGAATACCATGATCTTATTAGGGAAATTAATACCCACTTATCTCAAAAAGATGAGCCAAACAAACAAAAATATAAGGACAAGGAAGCAGAACTGAACCAAACCTTTGAATAAATGGACTTAGTGGACATATACAGAGTGCTCCACCCAACCACATCTGAAAAACACATTCTTTTCAGCTTCACATGGTCCATTTTCTAAAATAGATGACCTACTAACCCATAGATCATGCTTAAGTATATACAAAAGATAGAAATTATCCCGGGCATATTATTTGAACACAGTACAGTGAAATGAAAGATTCCACAAAAATCCTGTAAACATATGGAAATTAAGTAACACCTTCCTCAGCAAGCAGCTGATTACAGATGAAATTAAATAAGAAATTAAACAATACATAAAATACCACAAAAATTCAAGCACAGCTTACTGGAATTTGGGGGATGCAATGAAATCAGTTCTCAGAAGGAAATTTATAGTGCTAAACTTGCACATCAGGACAACAGAGAGTACAAATAAGTGCCCCAATGCTGTGCCTGAAGCTTCTACAAAAAGAGCAAACAAAGCCCAAAGCCCAAAGCAGGAGGAAATTATAAAGATTAGAACAGAAATTACTGAAATTGAGACTAAGAAAATAATAACAAGAATTAATGAATGCAAAAGCTGGTTCATTGAAAAGTTAAATAAAATTGATGACCCCCTAGTCAACCTCCTCTAAAGGAGTAAAGAAAAAACTCAAATTCAAGCAATAAAGAATGAAAAGGGAGAAACTACAACAGATCCTGTGAAAATTCAGAAGGTTATCAATAGCTATTTTGGAAATCTTTACTTTGACAGGATTGAACATACAGAGAAGAAATTGACAGATTCCTATAGGTATGAATTGCCAAAACAGAATCAAGAAGGAGAAAAACTCTGAATAACCCAATATTAGCCAATTAAATTAAAAATGTAATAAGATAAAATAATCTTACTAACAAAGAAAATCCCAGGTCCTTATGGGCTGAATTCTACAAGAAATTTAAAGAGGATTTTATTCCAATACTCCTTAAATTCTTAAAAGAAATTGAAAAGAAGCAATACTCTCAAACATTCCTGGAGACAAGTATTAAACTGATATCGAAATTAGAGAAAGATCCGTTCAAAAAAAAAGAATGACAGGACTATCTCCCTCAGAATCATAAATGCAAATATTCTCAATAAAAACACATGGAAAGAGAATACAGCAAATCATTAAGAAGATTATACAACATGACTAGGTAGGACTCATCCCAGGTATACAAGCATGGTTCAACATATGCCAATCTATCAATAGAGGCAAAGCCAAAACGAATATGATCATCTCCATAAATGCAGAAAAGGCTTGACAAAGCCCAAAACTCATTCATGATCCAAGCTCTACAGAAAATTGGAATAGATGTCCTATACCTTACCCTGATAAAAGCCACCTATGACAATTGAACAGTCACATAACTCTAAATTGAGAAAAGCTGAAAGCTTTTCTATATTAATTTTATTAAGAAACGAATAGCAATGAGACAGTTTCAAAATGCATTAGTAGGACAGTTTCAATAATTAATATATTGCATATTGTTGTCTTTGCAGTGCTTATTCACAGTACAAGATGCAGACATGATATCTTGTCCAAACACTATTGGTATAAATTTTTCTTCTCAATGAATTAAGAGAAAGTATCTGTGTATCTATCCTAACTAATTTTATATAAAGGTACAATATGGTCCTTTATTTGTATCCCCCTTTTTGGTTTAGTTTTGCCAGAGATGGGTATTCCATTGCCGGTTAAATATTGTAGGTGTGTGAATTCAGCAAAGTAGTTCCAAACAGTGCAGTAGTTCATAATAGTAGTGGGTTATCCATAGGACTGGCAATGTCAGAAATTGTAGGACTTGAGCTTTTTACAGCTCAGCATATTAGTATGGGTTTACTTTTCATACCTCATTTTTATACTTTTCTGCTCTATGGTTAAGAGCAAGATAAAACAAGACCTATATAACAAAAAAATGTAACTTCTGTGTCATAGATTCAGTAAAGGTATCTTAGACATAGTAAAATGGAAAGAATCTGAATTTAAGGATTAAACAGTGGAGATGAGAGAAGACAGAAATGATAAGAAAAAGGGAAGGAAAGAAATATATGCAAGTATATATAAAAGATGGCTGAGATGATTGTACATCAGTTTTTTTAAGTAGCAGCTGATGTTTACAATTTTCACTTTGACTAACTTTGTATGCTGATCTCTGCAATCTGAGCAACTACACTGAAGGCAGCAATGTGTAATACAAAACCCATAGTTGAATGTCTCTCATCTTGGCCTTCTAAATGTGTACCTTTTCTAATTATCTGTTATACTCTGTTTAAAATTAATTAAAGCAGAAAAGACAAGGGAAAAATTAAGGTTTCTGAAAAGCAAACACTAATAATCAGTTGTTTCCCCAGTCTTGCATAACTGTATCTGTTGATGTGAGCAAGAAATTTGACAATTTAATAGGTAATATAATAACCATTGTTAGCTGTTCCTGGTTTGAAAATCCATGACATATGTATTGTTCTATGTTACCCTGTTTCTGACTTTTTTATATTTCTTTTTGCATCTGATTTTACTCTTCAAAATAAAATTAAATTTTTTAAAAAATGGTGGCATTTCATAACAGGAACTGTTTTCCATTTAATTACTTTAATTTTTCATACAATTTTCTGTAGCAAATACAACTTTCCAGAAATAGCGTTATTTTTAAGCATTACCTTGCCATCTCTATTACAGCTTATGACCTTACTATATGGGGATTTTATGGCCTAATTCCAGAAAATAACTTATGACTAAAACCATACAGCAACACACAGCACCATAACTATCAATCACTAATACATGGATATCAATGTCATTTTTTAAGAAAAAAAATAAGTGATTGTGTGTGCCTGTCATTAAATTTTCTCTGAGAAGATCATTTGCAATGTATATTGAGATAGAAAAAGTATTCTCTGAAAATAGTCTATTGACCTTCTTACAGTAAAGATATCTAAAAATATGACAGAATCTTTATCAGGCAGATGTATTTTTATGATTGAAACTGTGGAGCTTTGGTAAACAATCTATGAAGCAAAATGGATTTTCTCAAGACTTTTCCAGGCAGAAGCATGGGAATTAGGACTACACAAAAATGTAAGCCTTCTGTGTTTAAAAGTTGCCCTTCATTTTGAACTTTTTTAGCCAACATTCTTTTTAAGATGGAGAGTAATTACTGTTTATTAGTTACAAGAATACCCAAACTCTTCCCCAAAATAGCACAAATTTTCTTCATATGGAGAAAACAGGAACCAATCATAAACATTTAAAAGGCATTTTCTATTCAAGAAGAACAGATCTAAAATTATATGCGTTAAAGAAAGAAAAGTACACTTTCTTATTTAGATTTCCCTTGCTCTTAAAAGGAATCCCTGGTATAAATAGACGTTGTTAACAAATTGCAAGGTGAACTCTTGGATTACTTGCACGTGACAGATCACTTTTCATAATGTTGCTTGCTTCATCCAGTGTACGTGATAAAATAGATATGAGTGTGAGATTGGTAATTCTATTGATTTAGAATTCCATGATAAGTGACATTGATAACTCATTCTCCTTCTCAGGGAGGTATCCTGTAGGTGCTAGTTCTGTTCCAGGTCTTTATGGAGCACATGCCACAAAGACTTTCAGAGTCTTACAGCACCATTGAAATATTTGGGAACCTTTCAAGTCATAGATAGCAAGTAGAATGATGTGACTATATAAATGAATCCATATACATTTTCTGTCTTTATAAGTTCAGAAATCATTGTTTCAACATTTTTTACAGACATGAATTATATTCCAATTTTTAGATTGGTGTAGTCCTTTAATTTTCATAGCTCTGAAACTAATTCATGAATTGTGAGGATTCCAGGGCATTTCTGAAAATTATAACTATTCACTCTCATCTTAGCTCCTATGCACCATCACCCATTCCTACACCACAGTTATGCATAAGGCATAGAAAAGAAAGAGTATGCTGAGTCTCTGCTGATATTTCTCGTGACCAGGAGAGTGAATAAGAAAAACATGAGTCTTATAATTTGCAACTTATTACTTATAATTGTTAAAACATCAAATCACCTTCTTAGTGAATGTTACCTTTAAATTAAATGAGATGCCAACTTCATACTGCCCTAGAGATGAGGATAGGAAAGGACAGTGAAACAGGAGTTATACTTCTGTATTTATTCAGTGACACAGAAACTCAACTTTTTCAAGACAGAAAATAAGGTTTTATCACTATTATGGACAGGACCCAGATTTGTCCACAACCATGTGGGTTTAATTTGAGAATCTATTTGGTTAAAATGTGCTTTTGAATCCATTACAATTTGAATATCCACGAAACACATGAATGGGTGTGAGACCCACATGGAAAAATCATCAGAGAGTAAGCTAAAATACTAACTCCGTAAGTCTGAAAGTTTCCTGCATTCATAGAAGGCCTCTATTCTGAAAAATGAATTTCTATTTTAACCTGTTGGGAGCTATGGAAGCTAGAAAATTGGTCAGATGTAGGGCAGGACTAGGCCTCAGCACCTAAAGCAAACAAGCTACCTGAGTCCTGAGACAAACATCCTGTCTGGTGAAGGTCAGCTGTTAGTTGCTAGGCAACCTTGTATCATGTGTTACTAACTTTGCAACAGTATACAGAAAGTCTATTTTGTTGGGCTGCTGGGCTCATCTTGCCAACAAGGCAGACCAGTCACTACCTAGCCCAGTTTATGTCTTACCTATCTTTCCTCATTCCTGCTGCTTTTTCTCCCCAGATAGAACCAATCACAATGAGACCAATGGATCCCTACAGTAATCCTTGATGAAATCATATCTCATGAAATAATCAACAGATATGAAAATTCCTTCAGGTTACTTTTACAAAATTATTCCAATGGATGGAGTTGCTGTTTTTGCTAAATTTGATACAAAGCATTAGTCACAAATTGAATGTGTGGACCCTTAATATTGTCCATTGATAAATTCCAGAAGTGTGATTTGTAAGCTTTTGACTAAAAGTCGATAAAGAAATTTTCATGTGTTATAGGAAATAGAAGCTTAATGCCTCTTAATTTGTGCCACCAAATAAATGCCAGGAAGAATGTTCCAGGGCAATGTGGACTCTTCCCCAGCCAAAGCAGTCATGTCAGGGAGGGTGAGACCTGGCACGGGGTGTGCTGGCCGGCATGCTGGCATGTCCACGTGGAAACTTGATGGCCCGTGAGAGCCAGGGCAAATGTGCCTTTCCAATGAATCAAGAAATTAGTTCTTGGCTTAAAAACCAGGTGGTACACATTTATCTGGATATTTTTCTTTCTTATGGAATTCCAACTTGTCAGCAGCTATGATTAATCAGGTCCAGGAAAGAAAAAAAGTATTACTCTGGTCAAAGGATTTGGGGAACAAATTTACTTTATTCTTGTTTTTGGCTGGGAATAAAAATGAATCACGGGCCAGGAATATAGCTCAGTAGCAGAGTGCCTGCCTGGCAAGCATAAGGTCCTGACTAATTCCTGGTACTAAAACAACTACAACAAAAACAGCCAACAAATAAATAATGATCATAACTTTAATTGATATTACCTGACATAATTATCTAAGTCTTTCCTCCTCCCTCCCTCTCCTTGTCTCTGTTCCTCTCTGTTCTTCCCTCCCTCTGTCCCTCCCTCCCTCTCTGTCTCCCTGTCTGTCTGTCTCTCTCTCTCTCCTGCTGTCTATACCTCCAACTTCCATTATTGGTTATGTTTAAGAAAGGTAGACTCCCAGGTGATTGACATCCATGTGCCTTTGGGAATATAGTGTTTTGTATGTAGCCTGAGCTTTTTTTTTCCCGAGATGATCTGGATCTGGCAAATTTCAGACTACAATGATTTTCACATCCTCATGAAAGGAGTAGAAAAAGTTATTTCTTGGGCTCTATAAGCAAAGATTTTGCTCCAGTAGCTTGAAGGTGGGATGACGTTCCTACTAGTACTGAGTCTACCCCAGCACACACGTGTGATGTGTTGGAAACTATGGTGGTGGGAGCTTCCCACATGCTACTGCAGTACAGTCAGTGTGCCCGAGGGCCACCAGCATTCATGTGTGTATACCAAAAGTTCAACCATAATGCATCATTGCAGAACTTACTCTCTCTGTAGTGACTCCTTCTGCTCAAGAGTGAAGCACTGTTTACATTGTCCTGGAATGTTTACTCAGGAATTTATTTAGAAAATAAAGATTAAGATTCTATTTCTTATATATGACATAAAATTCCTAACTAGCTTTCCTTAAGATAGCACAGACCAGTGGCACATGGTACACAGGACAGTCAAGGATGTCTTCAAGTCTGAGAACGGTAGCAGCAGAATAGCATGAACAGGTTTTCCCTCCTATATTCTAATTTGCATTTTAGGACAAATAACAGTAAGTTTATAGTCAGGTGAATATAATTATAACTCCTCGGCACAGTAAAAACTAGTTAAAAATCACTGAATTTGCCCAAATCATTGAGTTCGTCTCCTATAGGAAAATTTATATCATGGTTTTGTAATTCTTTTTCTTTTTTACTGTGTTTAGGACAAGGTCTGCAGGGTCTCACTATGTACATTAGACTCACAGTAATTCTCCTATTTTCAGCCTCCCGAGTGCTGGGATCACAGGAGTGCGCCACCACGCCCAGTGTCCATCACTGTCTCAGGCGGAGCCGGCACTCCACAGCAGGGATCAGGCCCTGGCTGCTGCACTGTACCTAGCAGGTCCTTCGTTCCACTGAACTATCAGGCCGGCCCCGTTTGTAACGCTTTCAGAGATCATTAATGGCAGGCAGGTGCCAGATTCAAGAGGAGAATATCTATCCATGGTCTCTTATTTAGCATGCTGCATTTTTTTACTGTATTATTTCTTTAATCCTTCATTCACCAACTTGCTGAATCTCTATCAAGCATGACTCCATATCAAGACAGGGGAAGACATGACGTAAGAATGAAAGAGTTCTTATTCTTACGGGATTCATCACTAATGCAAAATCGAAATTATTTATGCAAATCCACATCAAATCACAATAGAGTGCTCCTAATAAAAATTCTAAGTGCCCGTGTCATTTTTTACATTGGTGAACTTATTAAGGCATAAAACTTCTACTAGAATGGGTAAGAGAGACCCGAGCTATTAGCTTTGATCTTGGATAAGTGGCTTCTCCTAAGATGAAATAAAGGGCACAGTCATAGTCTATGACTGTCATTTCTCACAGGGTGAGGATGAAATTTAACCAAGACAAGATCTACAGGATTCTCATGCAATGCCTATCTCATAACAATTGCTTTGTAACTAACTACGAAAAATATAAGAGTCAATTGTAATTTTTAAGTGCTGCAGGAAGAAAAAGAAATTATGCTTCATTAAAAGATGACTACTTTACGTGCATTATATGCAAGGTATTTTTCATACTTAGGGAAGTTCAAATAAAATTACAAAAAATTTTATACTGCACTCCAGAAGAATTTTGAAGCAGACAGCTTTTTTTTTTCCTCCATGTAGATTGAGAAAAAGTGCAACACAGTGGGTTTTCTGAGATTTTAATGGCATACTGAAACACACTGAAGGCTTTTTTCCCTTGCTAAAATAATTATGTTATCATACAGAATAAAATGATGAGGCCTACAAACCCATTTTTACAGAATTGGTTCCTACCTTCCAGTACAAGAACCAATAACCTGCTATTCCTAGGCTGTAAGGAAACACTGCAGGCTTCTTCCTCAGGAGCAGGTTAACCTTTCCTTAAACCATCTGCCTCTCCAGGTACCACTTGTTGTCAAAATTCTGTGATTTCATGCATGAAGTACAAGTAGAATGTGGAGCTAAGGAGCTGACTGATGCCAACTAGGCTGAACAGTGCTAATCTCCACTTTCAACGTTAGAGAAACCATCTGCTTGTTAATCTAAATTCCTAACCAGAGACTCTACTCCTTACCTAATAAATATTAACTAGAGCCTGCCAGATTCAAAGCAAGAATCATCATCAGATTTGCATTTTGGTTGATTCATAGCCCAAAGAAAGTTCCTCAAATCTGTGCATTATTATATCTCACATAAATCTGCATTCCTTCATGCAGTCATCTAATTTTGCAAATATCTATGCAGTAAATAACACTGATCATTTATATATCTAAAGTAGCCTTCTTTGTAACATGAAATAGATCTTAAATAATAGCACTCACTGTGTTTTATTTATACAGTGAAAGAATCTCTAATACTCATTCCCATGTCAAATGAGATTCTGATTTTTCATTTGTTTACAAACTAAGAATAAAATTATATGAAGTAGCTCAGGCAAGAACAGACCTCTAAAGTCCCTTTGATGGAACCCCTCCTTCAATGCAGGGGATACACTAATTTATGCTTAGTTGTGAGTAGATGACCCTGAAGAAGGCCACAAGAAATACTTCAACTTCTCATGTATTTGATCCCTCAACAAATAATTATTGTTTTCTTTAGCCAGACTCTGGCTATGTGATAACAAACAAAGAAAACATGATTAGATCCCTGATCATGTTCACAGCCTAAAGGACAAGCAATGAAGAAATAAAAATGGTCATATCTCACTCAAGGATGTGTTGGCCAATAGCATGCTGTCTATACGACAGTGGTCCCATTATATTGTAGTGCTATAAAAATTCCTGTTCCTGTAATGTCAGAGCCACAGTACTGCTTAGTATAGTGTATTACTCAAGTGTTTGTGATGCTGCTGTCGCCAGCAAAGCCACAATATTCATCACATAGAAGTATGCAGTGCATAAATATAATCATAATTAACTGTGCCATTGATTTATTTACTGTGCTATACTTTTTCGTTGTTATTTTGCAGTATACTCCTACTCATAGAAATGTTTACTATAAAATAATAGGACACACTAGCAGCAGCTTAGCACACACACTTTCAGTGTCTCTCCCTTGTACCATTTTCTCTTGCACTTTGTTTAACATTGAGTGGCTTTGAACATCACGTCTTTTAAATATACAAAAATCCAGAGGCTACGGCATGTTGGATCTGGAAACGACACTAAAAGTGAATAGCAAAATTGAATCAAGATGACCTAATCATCCCGAGTAATCCAATAACAGCCACTAAAATGGAAGCAGTGCAAAAACAAAAAAACTTCCAGCTAAGGAAAGCTCAGAACCTGACGAATTCACCACTGGATTCTACAGGAACTTTGGAGAGCAGCCGATGTCAGTACTGTGCTCCCCAAACTCCTTAATAAAATTTAAAGTGATGAAGTGCTTCTAAGCTCATTCCTGGAAGAGAGCATTTCTCTGGTTCCCAAATCAGAAACCAACCCATCTGAAGAAGATTATCATGGATCCATCTCTTTAACAAATGTAGACGCAAAAGTCATCAAGATACTGGCAAACGATATTTAATAGATCATCTGGAAGGAGCAGCTACCCCACAACCAGGTGGGATTTATTTTCACACATGCAAAGGTGCTTAAACATACACACAAATCAATCAATGGAGTATGGAACATAAACTGTAACAAGAACAAAAGTTACATAATTACCTAAAGAGAAGGCAGAATCTGAAAAAGGTCATTATCCACTCATGACTAGAACTCTGAAGAATGGCTGGCAAGATAGCTCAGTGGACTGAGTGCTTGTTTAAGTAAGTGTAGGGGCCACGGCTCAATCTCCGAGACTGCGTACCATGCCCTCACCACCCCTGGAGTACTGAGCCAGTGATGGAGTCCAGGTACGGTGGTGCATGCCTGCAATCCCAACACTAGGGAGGCAGAAAACAGCAGGATCACTGTGAGTCCAAGCTATGTAGTCTTACACACACACACACACACACACACACACACACACACACACACGAAGAAAACTGGTATAGAAAGATCTTATGTCAAGGTGATAAAAACAGTTCATGACTGAACTATTGCTCACATCACATTACAGGGACAAAAATGGAATGCTTTACCTCCAAAATCAGGAAGACGAGAAGAAAATTGTTCAGTATAGTTGTATAACTATTAGTCAGGGAAAATAAGGAAAAGGATACATATAGAAACGGAAAAGATTAAATTGTTATTATTTATAGAGGACATGACTGCTCTCCCTACACAGACTACCCAAAAAATCCACTGAAAGTCTACTGGAATTAATAAGCAAATTCAACATTTAGCAGGATATAAAAATCAACCACCAAAACTCAACAGCCTTCCTGTAAACCAAGAAAAAAATTAAGGAACTGTCGTTTACAATACCACCAAGAAATACTTAGGGAAAAATAATTAAGCAAACCAAGGAAGTGAAGGAACTATACTTTGAAAACTATAATGTTCTGAAGAAGGAGATCGAAGAGGACATTTAAAAATGAAGCTACGCCTCCTGGAAAGGAATAACCGATAGTGTTAAAATGATCATGTTTCCAGGTATAAAGATTTAATGCAATACCATTAAAAATATCACGGAAGTAAACAACTACAATATTCACATGAAGCAGTACAAGACCCACAGCGTCAAAACCAATACTAGTAAACCAGAGCAAATCAGGGAGATCCCAACCCTAGACCTAATATTATACTTTGCAGCTACAATGATTACAGCAGCATGGCACTGACAAGAAAAGGCCGGTCAGTGACACAGGGATGCAAAAGCAAACCTGGCACATTAAACTATCCAATAGTTAACGAAAAAGCCAAAATCATGCTGAGAAAGATAAAACCATTAACCAGTGGCGCTGAGAACACTGGTTATAAATATGCAGAATATCAGATCTACATGTATGTCTCTCACTGTGCAATGCATTTAATTCAAAGTGGATCAAGGATCTAAATGTTAAAGAGAAAACCGATCTGCTGGCAGCTAAAATGAGTAAAATTCTTGACAGCATAGTCGAGGATTTTCTTACTATAAAAATCAAAGGCAAATAAGATGTGTGCTAGATATGTATTAATTCCACACACCAAAAATTATCATAAACACGTATATGATAATTGTGCTAATAAAATAAATAAATACAAAATAATCCCAATTGTACAAGAAAAAGCAGTAGGACTCAACACAGGGAATTATATCAGATTAAAAACTTGCCTGTAGCAAGGGGAAATGTCAAAAAGACAACTTATGGAACAGGAAAAAAGGCCAACTATTTCTTGGATAGAAAAATATGTATAATACATAAAGTACTCAAAAAATGGTTTCCCTAAAACCAGAGACCTAAATAAGAATTTTCAACTGAAATAAATAGTTATGCTGTTCTCAGACTAAGTAAAATCACCAACAAAAACCAGAAGAAATGTTGAACATTTCTCGCCATTAAAGAAACAAACATTTTAAACATTAACTGCTACTTTTAAAAAAAACTTTAAAAAAAAACTGATAGAAATTAATAGTACAATCATCTCACCTATCCTATGGATACACTTGAATGAATTTTTCCTTTTGTTATTTGTTTTTACTTTTGAGTTTGTTTTTCTTCTTTAAAATGGAGAAACAAAAATTAAAACATACTGAGATTCAAACAGACTCCAAAGAATATCTACTATGAAGAAATGCAACATCAGGTTGGGGAGATAGCTCAGTGACATAAGTGCCTGCCTGGCAAGTTCAAGGGTCTTGAGTATGAAAGAAAGAAAAGAAGAGAGAGAGAGAGAGAGAGAGAGAGAGAGAGAGAGAGAGAGAGAGAGAGAAGAGAAGGAAGGAGGGAAGGAGGGAGGGAGGGAGGAAGGAAGGAAGGAAAGGAAAGGAAGAAAAGAAAAGAAAAGAAAAAAGAAGGGAAAAGAAATAATAGCCACAGAAAATTGTGCAACTGCTATGAAAATCAGTATGGAGATTCTTCAACAAGCTAGATACAGAAATTGCATCTTTCTCAACTCTTCACCTTCAAGTATTTTCCTAGAGAGTTAAAACAGTGTGTTCCACGTGCACCCATATTTGTGGCCATCCAACTCACAAGTAAATTTTGGAAGTAGACTATGTGTTCATAAACTGATGACTGATTGAAGAAAAGGTGACATTTCTACTGTATGGAGGATAACTCTGTCATAAAAAGGATAAGCAAGTCATTATTAGGAAAACAGATACTCCTTGAGAGCGTGATGCTAAATGAACCCATCAAACACAGAAACTTAAATATCGTCTTATTTCCTTTATTGATAAAGACAAACATACATAAATGAATGACAAAATAAAATGTAGACAATAGGATACAGGAAGGTAGATATTTCACAAATAAGGATACAAAGGTACAGGAAGTGAGAAGACTAAAACATTTATTCAAGAGAGAAGAGAGAGGCAATGGGTTAAAAGAATGACAGTATACTGTATTATGCACATGTCCAATTGAAGCCTGTACTGTTAATACTTTTAAAAAGAGAAAAATAGTGATTAAGGTCTACAGAGGTGGAAAATCTGTAATACTTGTTCCTTGACAGTGAGGTGTGTCGTATTCGTTCAGAGCTCTGGGCTTGAAGAACTGTATGATGTTCACACAGTGACAAAATTGCTTGAGGATACATTTCTTAGAACACATTTCTTTTATTAAGCAGCATATTACTGCTTAGGCATTTGATAAGGTTTGTGAGGGAGATAAACAGGCTGATGCAATAGAATTTACAGAGCAGCTGAACAGCCCCCAGAAGGTGATGTGTACACTTTTCATTTAAAAGTACAAAGAATCTAGTATTGTGAGGAGGAGGATGAAAGGTGTGTGCGTGGGGGGGGGCTGTGGGTGTGTGGGTGTGTGCATGCATGCACATGGAATTGCATAAGTACATGCTTTGGGAGGCAGGAAGTACAAATCACGATAAGCCTACATATGTGAAGCTGAGTGGAAAACCAATAGAAATTAGAATTTATTATTCCCCGGCTGGCACCTGCAAGAAAGTGCAGGGGTTGGGGGTTCAATCCCTGGGACTGCTGTGCCGGCCCCGCCCCCGGGGCATGCTGAAATGGCCACTGAGACTGGATGTGGTGGTGCATGCCTGTAATCCCAGCACTCGGGAGGCTGTAACAGGAGAATCACTACTAGTCCAATCTAGTAGTGAGACCCTGAACACCTGTAGACCTTTCCCTAAAAATACAATGAATTTATCATTCTCTAAACTTGTCTCTATTAGTTTATCCTCCTTTGCTTCATCAGCAAAGGTTCTCTGCCAGCAATGACATTTTGGTTAAATCAGTTAATTGAAAAAGGAGTAAATCTTCCCAGTTTGATGATTTTAGAGTTTTGATATTCACTGTCGCTGGTCAGGCTGGAGATTTCCCCAGATAGGATTGAATGACACTTTTCTCCGATGCACTTGCGGCATCGAGCTGGCTTTGCAGTTCCTGAGTGGTGCCTTATCCTCTTTTGAAGGCAACATTAATAATTTTGCCACTGAGTGTTCTAATAAGGGCAAAGCCGGGGTAGTTGGGACTCTGTCTGGAAGCAACGAAACACAAGAGTTGGAGCTTGTTTTGTTTTAGAACTCTCCCAGCTGACTTTTTGCCCGAAGCCTTTTATGCTTCGAGAGCACGTCTGAGCTGGGAAAAGTGCTTTGTCTTCCCTGTTAGTCCATGCTGGTTCGAATCTGCAGACCTGCGGGGCTATGGAGCAGCCTTGACCTTGGGTCTTCCCCCTGGACTTCAAGCCTGTCTCTTGTTTGGGGTAAATTTGTTACCTTCTTCCACTTGCTTTGCTAATTTAGGTAACCAGTTGTGGTTTCCGGCCCATCCACTGAGAATCATGAATGATGCATGTAATTAGGAAAATATGCTCATAGTATCGAACCCTTTTTATTCATATAAAATATGTTTATAAAATTTCTGAAAGGAGAAAGGGAAGGAAAATAAAAAAATATGTATACATAAGGTATTTAAGGTAGTTATACAGCTAATTTGTTCATTGAAATGTTAGCTTTGTGCTAATATTATCTGGAAAAGATTTTATGCAAGTGCTCTGAATAACTTCTACAAAGACAACAAAGTACAGTGTATTAACTATTGTAACTGTTTTAGTAAGCTGTTTTGAAACATGGTTTCATTGTTCTGTTTATCTTTTTTTTCTCTTTAAAATTAAAGAAAAATTCTGGCAGGTCATCTATGACATAGCAGAAAAAATCAATTTTTTTTTTTGGTACAACCTGGATTGAATTTAGGCCCTTGTGCTCACCAGGGAGGTGTTTATTCCACTAAGCCATCTCCCTAGCCCCCAAAATCAATTACTAATAAAGATTTGAATTGTTACCTTTGATTGTTACATACTATTGGCCATTTTCTATGTCCTCTCTTAATAGTGCCAATCTTTAACCTACTGTTTTGGGAGTCTGCTGAGAGAAAAACTGTAAATTTTATAGCTCAATGATTCTATTAAAATGCTTTCTCCATTCTTGCTCGCATATGGATTCACCAGATTTCACAAGAGATGCCTGGCGCCATTCGCTGTTGGTCCATCTCTGTGGCAAACTACCTGGATCAGAGAAGCCATGTGGCCTCACTTTGATGTTGTTGTCATCTTGTCTGTGAATATTCATTGCAGGCTAGAAGAGATGATAATAAAACTGTTAACACGGGGCTATGTTACGGCCACAGGACATTCATACTGAGGACATCCTGACATTTTTCTTATTTCCTTCATCGGGCAGTTATCCCAGAGCACTATTCTAAGCCATTATGTGTATACTGAGTAGTATTCCTATTTTAAATTTTAGTTATTTGAGACATATTTTTCATTTTTCTTAGGCTGAAATGTAAGGGTTTTTTAAGGTTGAATCTATAGCTGATGAATTTATTAAATTTTATTTTATTTTTTGGTGTGTTTTAGGGAAAGGTCTATAGGGTATTCAGGGTCTCATTACTAGATTGTACTTACAGTGATCCACCTGTTTACAGCCTTCTAAGATACGGGATTACAGGAGTGTGCCACCACACCCAATCTCAATCTCTGACTCAGCATGTCCCAGAGGTAGGGCCAGCACAGCAGGCCCAGGTATTGAGCCCCTGGCCCCTGCACCTGCTTGCAGGCACTTTAATCCATTGAGCTATTTGGCCAGCCCTTGCTGATGACTGTTTTAATACATGTCATACACAGTATTCATATATTCAATATACTGAAAGATTGTATCCAAATTATTGTGGCTAAAAGACACAGTGACTCTTACAGATATGCTGCAGGAAAACTCTTCATATTTTCTGTATTTTTTTTCCTAAAGCAATATCTTATTTGTAGGCATCTAAATGTGTACTTATATATACAATTCAAGGATAATGGAAAATTTAAATAAAATCAGTTACTAAGAAATTTGAATCGAGCACACAATTTGAATCAAGTATCACAATGTCTAAATATTTCTGTCAGGGATATTGATTACCAAAAACATTTCCACAAAGAGAACATCATGCCTAGGGAAGTTTTATATAGAAAGATAATAAATAGTAATGACTTTAGAATGCTAGCTGACTACTGGGTGAAATGAAAAAAAAATAACATGCATTCCTACATACCAACAAGAAATTTGTAGAAAATACAATACACAGAGAACACTCTAAGAATGCAACAGAAACTAGAGTTCTTAAGAAAATATTTAGCAAAACCCTTCTTATAGAAAAATTCCTATTAAATCACACCTAAACAAATGGAAAGAGGTACCAAGACCACAAACAGACACACATTTGATGGATTTGTACAATTAATTGTCATTTTACTCCAAACTGTTTTATAAGTGTCATGGAATTCCAATTAAAACTGAACCACAGGCTTTGAGAACTAACTGCTGGTACACAAAACAGTATGCTGTAGGCTTAGTTACAACACTGAAAAAAAGTAAGATTCCATATTGCTTAGCTTGAGTAGTCTAGAAAAAAAAATTGATTTACTAATTCTTCATAAGTGGATAGAGCAAGTGTGAGGGAAGGAGGAAAATGTAACAAGAAGAAAGATTGTATTCATATGAGAAAATTAAGCATCATTCTTAAAAATCTGTCACAAAACCAGTAGCATTCAGTAATGGGAGCAAACTTGTGGAGCTCAAGTGTATGCAGGGACAACAGTGACTAAAATCAATGGATTTTCCAGAATGATTTTTGGAGTGAAGAAGAAATATTTTCCTGCAGTTTCTTTTCTTTCTTTTGCCTCTTGATGCATAGATCGTTTCATGTAGTTTTCATTTTCACTAGTATGACCCTCCAGTTTTCAGCCTCCGCAGTGCTGGGATTATAGGTGTGTGTTACCACAACCAGACTCGGTCTCCTGCTCAGTACTTGTGCTGCCTAGCCCTGTTGGGTAAGTCCTGTGGATTCCAGATCCAGCAACAGCAGCAACAGGATGTACAGAAGAAGAAAAAGTTTGGGATGAACCAGAAGGTGAACATGAGCCTGCAGCGACCCTGGCTTGTCCTCCCAGCTGCCACCACGCAGGTGTGCCCAGGCACGTCAGTGTGTGCAGAGAAGTGTCGTGAGCCGTCCACGTAGAAGACCTAGCAAGCATAGGAAGTGATCTGCCACACTGGAAAACAGAATTGCTGTAACTATTTTGGAAAAGAATTAGTCAACATATTACAAAGTCAACAATTTGTACATCCCACAGTTTTGCATATAAATGTAGAAACATTTTGTTTTTATGACTTTATATGATTATACTATTTTTATTGATACAGATTTGCAGTACATAATGATTACCTTTGTCATGGGGATTGGGTTCCTGTACATAACACAGCTTAATTCCTTTTTTGTTTGCTTTGTATGGTACCAGGCATCAAACTCAAGATCTTGCACTTGCTAGGTAGGTGCTTGAGCCACTGTTTTATCCCCCTGGCTAACGCAGCTTGATTGATTGATTGATTATGTATTTGGTATAGGGTCTCATTGCACAGCTTGGTCTCGTAGTGATCCTCCTGTTTTCAGCCTCCCCAGAACTGGGATTGCAGGCACGTGCTGCCATGTCCAGACTTGGCTGCCTGCTCAGTGCACCTGACAGCAGGGCCAGTGTGGTGTGTGGTACTGAAGACCGAACTCCAGTCTCTGAGCTTGCCAAAGCAGGTGCTTAGTCCATTGCTATATTGCCAACCCAGCTTGACTCCTGTCACTGCTACTAGCTCCATTCTGTCCCTTCCCCCACAAGGGAAATTGTTGCTCCCAATGCCCTTAGAAAAAGTTTCTATCAACTTTTCTTTTGATCTTGAATTATTTATGTTTTGGGTTACTTGCTAAAGAGAAATTGTGATATTTTGCTCATGTGTTTGCCTCATTTCACCTAATATTATGATTTCAAGGTACATTCATTTTCCCACAAATGACTCAAGTGTATCCTTAATGGCAGCACTGTACTTTGTCATTTTCTTTACCTACTTACTTGTTGATGAACATAGACGGCGCTTTTAAGATTTGGCTATTATGAGTTGTACTGCTATGAATACAATTATATATGTGTCACTGTAATGTAATGTTTTCACTATTTTTGGAAGATGCCTAAAAGGAAAAGAGCTAGATCAAATGAACTGTCAATTATGGACATAAATTCTATTTGGCTAAGTTAGTCCCCTTTTAGATATCTTCTGAAAAGTTTGCTAATCTCTGTACCCTATTTCCATAGTAGTTGTATAAGCTTACACTCTTCCGCTCACCAACAGCCCCACTAGCATTTGATTTCCTGATGATAGCCATTGTTTCTGGTGAAAGGTGTAAGGTGCAATTGAAGTTTTGCTGTGGTCATGTAGCTTGAATTTCATTACGCTAAGAGCCAGAGGTGTTGAGCTGTTTTTCCTTGTAGTGTTTGGACATTGCATCATTTCTTTGTCTTTCTTTCTTTCTTTCTTTCTTTCTTTCTTTCTTTCTTTCTTTCTTTCTTTCTTTCTTTCTTTCTTTCTTTCTTTCTTTCTTTCTTTCTTTCTTTCTTTCTTTCTTTCTTTTATACAGGGTCTCACTATGCAGCCCACATTCATAGTGATCCTCCTGCTTTCTGCCTCCCTAGTGCTGGGATTGCAGGCGCGCGCCACCACCCGGGACTCCAATGCCGGCTCAGCGCACCAGAAGGCGGGGCCGGCGTGGCAAGCGGAAGCAAGGATCGAACCCTGGCCGCTGCGCTTACCTAAGCAAGCGCTTAGTCCGCTGAGCTATACCGCCGACCCTGCGTCTTTTCTTTTGAGAAATGTCTATTTATTTTAGATACTCACTTTTATTTCAGAGGTTCTAATATCATTAGTTCTTTAATTAATTGTTTAATTGTTTCTGTTTTAATACTTAGATCTTTGTTTTTATTAATTTTTTTTGTATTTCTTAAGGAAGGGCCTACAGGGTTTTCAGGGTCTCACCACTAGATCAGACTCGTAGTGGTCCGCCTAGTATCAGCCTCCCAAGAGCTGGGATTACAGGGGTGCTCCGTCACTCCCAGCCTCAATTGCCATCTCGGCATGCCCCAGCGAGGGGGCCAGCACATCATGCCCGGGGATCAAACCCTGACCCCTTCACCTGCTTGCAGGCTCTTTAATCTGATGAGCTATTTGGCTGGCCCAATACTTAGATCTTTGATTCACTTCACCTTTAGCATGGCTTATAGTGAGAGATACGGATTTATATTCAATCTTCCATGTGTTTACAGCCAGTATTCCCAGAACCATTTGTTAAAGAGGCTATTTTTCCTCCTGTGTATGTTTTTGGCCCTTTGTCAAAGATCAAATAGCTGAGCACACTTGCAGTATTTCTGCATCCTTTACTTTGCGCCATTGATCTATACATCTATCTGTTATTTTGCCAATAATTTACTATTTTATCACTGCATTTCTGTAGTATAACTTGAAACTGTACTCATGCTGTTTCCTATTTTTGCTCTTGCTGCCCCAGCTTTATTTTGCTATTCCGGAGATTTTATCTTCTTCTACATGAATTTTTAGTATTATTTTCTCTGTTTCTGAGAGGAATATTATTGACATTTGAAGAATTTTTCTTACATCTCCTCAGCAGGTCAAAAACTGTGCAAAAGAACATCTTTTGAAAGCAAAATAAGAAGAACAAATATTGGTGAATAGATAAAGTTCAACATATTAAAACAATGGAGTAATTCACTGGAGAAAAGATGAATGAATTATGACTACATGTAAAACACATAACTTCACAAACAAAAAATAAGAATTAGAATAAGAGAAACGCACTTCCTTGAAGGATTCCTTATGATATCAGTCTTATCAATATCAAGGCAAACTGTCATATAACCTACTGGGAACACTCTAAATACAAAATAAGCACGTGATAGATTCTTCTAATACCAACCACTTAAAAAGGCAGAAATAGATGAGTTAGGAAAAAGATAGGTAGGTATATGTTATGAGAATTAATATTTTCTATAGATATGTGCTGCCTTTTACAAAAGTATGTTTCCTGTACGGTGCACATACAGTTACTTCATATTTCCAAATACATGCACATCTAAAGGTGTGCATGCATTATCTATCATTTAATTTTAGAAAATAAAGTAAACGTAGCCTTTGAGGAAGGCACTGCCGGAGCAGCGGTCTCATGAGTCTTACAAGTCATATTCCAGGTATGTCTGGTCCTCTCCACTTTGCTGCTAGTGGGACTGTCAGCAGGGTTATAGGCAACACCTTTGACAAGCGCTGATCCCATGTACTCCAGGATTCTGGAAGAATTTAGCTCTGCAAACATGAGTTAAGCCCAGCCAAAGCATTTCAGCCACCTAGACCTGTATCTGGCAAATGCTGGGTATTTTGTGAGCTTCAGTCAAACCTCTCATCTTGCAATGTTCCATTTTTTTAAACTGGGAATTATTTCTATTGTGTTATCTTTATCTTTTTTATTTCCTTTTCAAATATAAAAATAGCAGTGCTGCATGCTGCTGACATGACCCAGCCCGCTAGTTCTGCCTCTAAACAAGCAGCGTTCCCTTTCCAGCCTTGCCTTTTGTAGTCACTTTTATTTTTATGTTGAGTTTATTAGAGTCAAGTTGCTTTAGTCACATGCTGTTCAAAGCCACGTTTCACACATACTTAGGGCAAAGTGCCACCTTCTTGGCAAAGTAAAGGCACAGACAAAATTGGTGAAGAAAGGGCGGTTATTTAAACAAAAGTTGCATGCTTTTTCATGTCATTTTGCCATAACACACCCCGGATTGATCTAAAAAATAGCAGTGGTGAACACACAAATGAAAACCTCTGCTCTCAAGAGCTCTAAGTATTTGAGAAGAAGAAAAAAGCATCTCTTTGTATGGTAAAGTTAAATTCTTCTGGATGCATTCAACATTCAGCTTTGAATTCCAATAATCAGCAAAGAATATTGGCATATGATTCCTAGGAGCCTTCAGTGAATGCTTCTTTGTAGGGATTTAGTATCTCTTTCACAGCATTTAGGTAGTCACTCTTGCTGCTATGAAAATCGGATAATGGTCCACAATGCATCCTGAAATGAGAAAAGAATGCAGGAGGAAATAAGGCAAGAAAAGCCACAACACGAAAGCGTTATCAGTTCAGCCTCAATCAGGCTTCACAGGTGGAATCGGTCTTAATTCAAAGGGCCCTATCCTCGGAGATTGAGGCAAGTGATGCTTTCCTCTGTGGCTTTTTCAGAGGCTTTTCATTTCACACAATCTTAGCATACACCAAATACGAAAGCCAAGCTTTCGGAAATATGTAACAGGACATTGACATGAGAAAAGGAGAGAGGCAGAAAGACATTTTATTGAAAAGAATATTGCAGTGCTTAGCTAAAAATTGGACACTTGCCTTTGATGGGGCTGCTTTCAAAATAGAAAATTGATTTTTAGTTAACCAACGAAAGAAAAATACACAGCTCCACTCTTGCTCTTAATTCTGCAGGCAGTCCTTCCTTCCTAGCCACTTTCCTTATAAAAGCATTTGAATACTTTACAAACAGAAAGTGCATAGGACCCAGACATGCTGTGCTCTGAGTGATTTGGTCTAAATTTACATTGCTGTGCTTTCTTTTTTTCACTAAGACTGGAAAAATAACATTTCTGTGGAGGTAGAGTACAGTTCAGAGGACACTATGTGTGTGGACCCCGGCAGCTCTTTGCATCTGATGATGTGTAATAAGTGAATTACATTCCAGTTTATAAAATGTGACACTTGTGAATTAATTACTAATACTGGCTTGATTTAATTACTAATACTAGCTTGATACTGACATCAGATTGCCAGTGATTTTTCATTTTAAATTGTCTATGAAAAAATTATTTTGGTTGATGATCCATTTCAGATGAGGAGCTTTAAGTAGGCCAGAGAGTGTTGTGGAATGAAAATACTCTTGAGGTTTTAGGTTGGTTTTTGTTATTGCTGCTGCTGTTGTTTCTTCTACTATCAGCTGAATGAACACAAGGAAACAGTGCCTTGTTTCCTAAAACAATTTTACTTTCACATGATAGAGTGCCTAAAACATAATAGGGTCTTACAAATTATTTTGAGCTGTTAATTGAATGAATAGTATGGTTTTATGTTTCTTGGTTTTGTTTTATAGAAAAAGGTAAAATAAGATTTCATAGAAAAATGATATAAGAACATTGTCACATATTGTTGTCCTTAAACTAGTTCAGGCTATGAGAGATGGGTATTATGGGCATAAACATTTCTCCAATTGATCTTAGTACAAGTCTTCCTTTCTATTTTATTTATGTGTTTATGTTTTGTCTGATAATGAGAATTGAACTCAGGACTTCATGCTTGCCAGGCAGGTGCTGTGCCACTGAACTGTTTCCCTAGCACCAAACTTTCCTTCTTGAATAAATTAAGATATACTAATGGTACAACTGACCTGTATCATTCCTCCTTTCTATAATAACTGGTACTTACTTTCACAAAGCTTTTCTTTCCAAATCTGTGAAAATTAAATAAAGTAATGTCTATACCAGTTGTGGTAGAACATTCCTATAATTTTAGTTCCATGCACGATTAAGGCAGGAGGATTGCAGATTCAGGACCAGCCTGGTCAATTTACCAAGACCACGTCTGAAAGGAAAATGAGAAGTGACTCAGGGATAGAACACTTGCCGAGCATGTTAAGCCCTGGGTTCAGTTCCCAGTACTTCAGAAATGTACATTGGCTTCATGCACTTGTGCTAGCTCAGTTTTTATTGCTGCAATGAAATACTGGAGATGTTTAGATGAGAAACAAACGTATATTTTAGCACAGTCTTGGAGGCTTTGGTCAGAGGCAGGTGGTCCTGCTGCTTGCGGATCTGTGGCTAAGTAGCATATTTTGGAAGGAGCTACGAGAAGTCTGCTGTGTACTCTACAGGAGCCAAGAAGGAAGCACACAAGGAAAGCTGAAGTCTCAATAAGCCAACCAGTACCGACATACATCCCAATGATCTGACGTTCCCCTAGGGAACTTCCCTTGAAGGTTCCACTTCCTCAGACTAGCATCATAGCGTGATTCCAATCTTAAAGGTGCGGATCTTTGGCGGGATCCTTGAGATCCATGGTTTAGCACAATATGACACCAACAATCATAAAGTATAAAAGTGGGAAATCTGCTAATTTAGCATTCTAATTCCTCATGCAGCAGTGAAATAAACGATCATCTTATTTGCACTTAAATACCGCAATTTGCTAGAGGACTTACAACCTAAGTCAACAGCATATTTGTTAGCTTTAATTCTAAAAATATCCCATAAGGAGCTCAAATACAGTGATCCAGCATGCAATATATTATCTTTCCTTTGAGATAACAACTGCAACAAGATGTTACATGCAGTCGCTTAGGTATTGTAGAACATTTAACAATAGTGAAGGACAAAATCGATTGAGCAAGGGATGTGCGCTTCTTCATATCCACTGAGACTTCATATGTAGAAGTCTTGGTCCCCATGTTAAGTGTTGGGGTCTATGTGAGGAAATTAGGTCAATGAGTCTCTGTCCTCGAAGGGAGTATTGGCTTCTCTCCGTGCCCTTCTCCTTTGATTTCCAGTTGCCACGAGGCAACTTTGTCATGCCACACCCACCCTCCAAAGTGACGTGCTGCTTTACAAGTTGAAAATTAGGGGGTCAGTGGTGAGCCATGAACTGAGCAAAATCAGTCATTTTTCTTTTTAGGTTGATTTTTTTTAGGTGTTTTGTTGCAGTGAAGGAAAGCTCATCAACAAAAACATTTCTCGGATAGTTTGGCACCTGACCATTTTTTGCTTTGATCCATTATCTACCACCTGGCTATGTAAGCACATGCGACTGACGGGGCTCAGAACTCTGCACTGGAATATGGCGCCCTCACAACTGGGAAGGCGGCTGAAGGAGGATAGCCACACCCATTTTCTACGTCTGCTCACCTAAAGGACGATTTTATTAATACATCTTTCATAATAAGGGCTGAGTTATACTTCCAGGAGGGGAAGATCACATTTCTTTTTTGCTACATAAAAAAAAGTCTTAGTGGACATTGAGAAAAATCAGAGAATAAAGATTTCTTTAACAAGAGCTTCCTAAAAAACTGTGCTGGATATATTTTCTTACCTTTCAAATCAAATAAAGAAAAGCTATAAAAAGGCCAAATGCTTGATCTGCAATCTTCAGAGCTTGTGAGGCAGAGGAACTGGTGCCTCAAAAATTGGTACCCCAATTTTTTTTCTGAAAACTTGAAAGTACAAAACTGTAGCTACAGCATGTTGTCTAGGAACAAAATAGATGGAAAGACTTGCTCCCGAAATGGTACAAAACGTCTATATAGCCCTTTGGTTTCCACCAGGTCAGAAATGGTCATGTCAGAGAAGAGTCCATGTGTCTCTTGATGGGAACTCTTTCCCAAGAAATCTAGGCAGTAGGACGACTGTGCCCAGTGTAAGCCTCTGAGAAATGAGAACTGGGGATATTGCACAGGACTGCTTTGAAGGGTCAGTATCCCAGCTCAGTATGCAAGAGTGAAACTCACAATGCCAGAAGGCACCCGCACCTGAGTCCTGCTTTTATGGGTCCAGTGTTACTGTACTTCCCCTTGTCCTTCTCCACTTCATTGTCTCAGACACGAAGTTTTGTCCATTGGATACTATGAAAGGTAGAACAGGAAACAGAGGCAAAACTGACCATATTCCTTTATCCTGCTGCTAATCTCTGACTAAAATTCTGATACAGAGAATAAAAGGTTGCTGAAACTAGAATTTATTAATAGGACAAAGAAAATTCTTCATAATTTGTCTAATGATCACTGGGTCTTGCCTAAGAATACAAGTCTCATTAGCAAAAGGGAATTTACAAGATGGATATAAAGATTTATTATCAAAAATGATAGAATTATTCCTTACTAATATATTAGTAAATTCAGCTTACTCACATGTATGTTTACATGTAGAATCTTCAAGTGTTGCCTGTAAGTCATTTGCCAAACCTGAATCTTTATTTTTCTGTGGTTCAGATCACTTGATAAGATATGAACTTAATAGTCTCATAGATATAAAGAATGATAAGCTTGGGGCATTTGCATGGAACTAGATGTGACGTGAGTTCACACTCGCCAGTGAAATAAATCAGTCTCATATGTGTAAGTATTGTGTTGTCTCCTTAGTGTAAGAAGCGAAAGAGTAAGCAAACCCAAAATGTATAATATAAATTGTGGAAGGGAAAGGACATACTCAAAAGGAAAGAGAAACTGGAATGGGGGAAACAGAAAAGAATGGAGAGAAAAGGAAAAGTACACACACACACACACACACACACACATACACAATAGTTAAGACAGTTACACTCCTAATTTCTATTAGGTCATTGAAAGAAAATTTTCTTTGACCAGTTGTTCATGTCTACACCTTCTAATATGTGTAATTATTTTTTAAGATAACAGCATGCAATATACTGACAATTTTACTCTCCTCCAATCTTTCGTTTTTTGTTTGTTCAGAACCAGGGATTGAACTCAGGCCTTTGTGCTTGCCAGGGAAATGCTTATTCCACTGAGCCATCTCCCCAACCTCTCTGCTACAATCTTGTTTTCTAATTTTATACCACATTTTATTGTTTATTTTCCTTTTCTATAAAATACAGATGAATAAATACATAAAATTCAGGTGAAGAAAAAGCTGAAATACAATGTTTAGAGAGAGAGAAAAAAAGTAGTGAATTAGGAAAAACTGTGGAAGACTTTTAAAAAGGATTCATTTAAATAAATTTTGGAAATTGTTGAGTAGATGCTGTAAGATGCATCTTATTCTATAAAAATCTGTCCTAGCTTCTCTAACTTGATTATTTGCAGCTCGTTAGAAATAGAAGTTATCAAGTAAAAAATTGGTGGCCATGAAAATGTGTTCTGTCCATGGTTATAAAATAGTTCTTGTTTATAGAAGTGCATTTTTCCCAGTAAATAATAAAAATTGTATAAATCAAATATTTATTTGAACAGCTTGTTACATCTTAACTATATTTTCATTGTTTAAGGCATAATCTAGAACTATGACACAACTTTATTTTATACTGGTGTAAGAGTTTTGACCGGACTTTTAAAAAGAAATCGTTCTTAGCAGAAAACTAAAAGAATTAGCAGAAAATGTCCCATACTCTGAGCATTGGACCCTCTGGACAGTAAATTCTACCTGATTGAGATCAGGGTGGAAAAACAATGTTGCTGTACCTTCTACAACTATGAGGTTCTCCGGGAAGATCCAGTGAACAGTAACAGGTACAAACCAAAGTAGATGGACCTCAACAAGTGTTTTTGTAATCTGATGAAATATATGAGAGAAATCCATGCTTATGGTGGCATTTATGTTTTGCCATTATAGTTAAGGAGAACAGCCTCTATTTAAGAACAACTGATTACAGATTAAAGGTTATTCTGAACTGAATACCTATATATGGTAAAATGCAAGTATTATTTATCTGTACATCAATTTTATTACTCAAATTTTTATACATGATAAACACTTGACACTTGTATGCTAGATTGTACCTAATCATCCTTTGCTTGGCTGGAAAAAATACATGAAACAATGGCTTTTCTATCCAGGTGTTTGCCTTTGACATGGTAAACCAAAGTATCAAACATGTACCTGATTGTTTATCTATTTCCTAGTTTCTTTCCCTAGAATCATAAATTCCTAATATATTTAATTCTCAAATTATTACAGAAAACACGTGCATTATCTTTACTCATTTTTCCATATATCTCATAGTCGTTCACAAGTGAATTCCTTAGTTTTGTTTAGTATACCTATGTTAAACGTTTTCATATCTGCTATGGTAAAATATCACATCCTTGTGCACATTTCTTTATCAGAAATGAGTAGATCATGTTACAGTAACAAAATAACTTTAAGATCTCAGCACGTTAGCACATTGATGTTTATATTTCATTCATATTAATTTCATTACATGGCCAGTAAAGTTCTGGAGCAATAGAATTCCACAAGCAACTTATGTCACTTTCAGTCTGTGCCTCTGTGTTTTCGACACCCAACCTTATCAGAATCACTACAAGGTAGGCTGAGAAGTCTGCGATTCCGTACTGCTAGTTAAATGGTCAATGTCAAGAGTTATTGTGGTGACTGTCGTCTCAGGTCAGTACATGTTCCATTTAACTGAGACTTAGTAAGACCTAGCGAGATTCTTTACCAGTGATATTCAGACTTCCCAAGAGGTACAGCAAATCATCAGATGGTTGTCAGAAGCTCTAAAGAGGGGATTAGGTTCTGAGGACTGGCAATGTTTAGCTTTTTCCTGGTATCATTCAGAACTGCACTTAGATTAGTTATAGAAGCGTCAGAAGCAGCTTGTGATTTGAACCAACATCCATTTATTAAGCTCCACTGGAAGAAATCATAAACTAATTAATTAATTAAATGTCTCCTTGACCTACCTTCCATTATCCCTCTAATTCATCCTGCTGGGAGAACTTAACAGTATGCCTATTACCCAGAAAATCCTTCATATGCAGTTTGCAGAATCCTCATCTTCTTTTTGAAAAGCAGAGGCAAGGTGGCAACTCTGGTGTTGAAAGAAGGCAACAAGTAAGCATGTCATTGCAATCTACCCTTTGTCTTCTGAAACATGTTACACACACACACACACACACACACACAAACACACACACACACACACAGAGTCTCACAGTCTCAGTTACTGTTATCTCCTTGCTGGGACAAATATCCCACATGGCAAATGAAAGAAGGAAAGGTTTATTTAGCTCACAATTACTAGAAGTTTCAGTCCATACTTGGCTGGGTCCAATGCAGAGTGGCACAGGACAGAAAGCCATTCATGGTAGTGGCAAAGAGCAGAGAGTGCGAAGGAGGAGTAAGAGCAACAGTGGCTACAGAGAGCAAGTGTGTTCTCTGTCTCTCTTATGTTATATTCAGGCTATGTGCCCCAGGCTTGGTGTAGCAGTCATACCCATAATCCCAGTACTCAGACCTATAATCCCAGCCTTGGATCATGAATTAATTCACAAACTGTAGAACTGCACCTCAATGACTGCATAAAGCTTTGGAGGGATACATACACACAAATGACAACACACACGCACACAACACAGACACACACATTACTGTGTGTAGAGAAGTCAACCAACTGTGACAATACTGCCTAACACACTTAACTTTGGGCAGAATAGGTATTCAACAGAGCTAAAACCACATTTGTTTTAACAGGACCAAATCACAAGTTTTTTTTTTTTTAACCTTTCTATGTTATTGTTTATTTAACTATATATTGTACTTTTCCATGCTTAAGTCTTTTTGTATTTTTTTCATTAGCTAGACTTAATTGTTTCACTTTGTATACATACATCAAAACATTATTTCATATCCCATAAATATACACAATTATGATGTCATTCAAAATATTAACAAATGTTTAAAAGATGAATCAAATTATTATTATCTCATGTACTTGAAGCTCAAACAAAACCCTGAACATTGCACATGGCCATGTCTTAATTCTATGAAAATAAAATCATCAATATATTAGTTTTTAGAAGACATTCAATGTGTTCTATGCTCAAAATTAAGGTGGCATGCTTTCTCTATGTGCAAAGGCTGATGTCAGTTGGAGGAAGCTGCAAGTGTGCATACTAATCAAACGAGTTATATCTTTGCAGTAAATGTACAGTAATTAATCTCTTTTACAGCTGAGCTTCTAGAAAAAGAATAGTACCAATTGTCTTAATTACTGATTGCTGCATGCCTTTACCTATTACAATCTCATTCGTTTATACTGAATTTGGCTTGCAATTTTTATTCTTGTTTGCCCCTCTCATTAGAAACACCCCGACAAGCGTTTAAGTAAAGCACCTTCAGCTGTACTAGGAAAAGTTGAATTGACTTTGCACAGCTTGGCTTCTTCAACTCTTTGTATAATTAGCTATGAACAGTGAGTTCCTGGGGATTGTGGGCCATCAGGCTATTTTTAAAGGTACTCAAGTGTCAAAGGAAAACACCATGTGGCAGAGTCTTTGCCCTGCCTTGTACCATTTTGTGTTTCCCCAGGTTTTTAAAAATATGCTCTAAATCCATCTTTGATGAGAATTCTTCCTATAGAAACTGTTGCTACTTATGGGGTTTTGTGTAACTTACTTGTAACTAATGTAGACTCGGTGTAATTCGTACTTCTTCTTGCCCTTATTCCTATATTTATTATGCACATTGTACCAGTCTAACTCATTATGGATACTTTATTTATTACTGTATCATTAGCTCTCAAGTGGAGGGCTTTGGCTGAGTATAAGTAACCCTGGTGGAAAGACCACTAGTTTTAAAGTTACTCAGTCAGTCCTATTTATGAACTTGATAAATAAATGCTATTTAATGCTAGACAGAAAGACATTTTATAGGCAGGAAGATACAATTTCTCAAGAAGGACCTTGCAGCCATTTATCACAGGAAATTTATAGCTGTATTGAGGGATGATTGGCTTTAGTGTTGTTATACATGTTTGACCTTTAATATTTCTGTCTTACTTTTTATCCCATAGTAAGCATTTATCCAATACATCAAATGCAGAATAACAACATTACAATTTTAAAAGTTGTCCTATATTAAAACAACATACAGATAGAATTCAGATGGTCAGCTGATTTCATAACCTTATAGATGAAAATTCCTTTCATCTCTGCTACTTTCCACAGTAAGAGTCATGGAGATGAACAAGTATTTCTGTAACAAGCCCAAGAAGAAAGTAGTTCTTCAAATGAAGAGTAAAAACTATTGGACACTGATTTGTTGATGAGAAAGAACATTCTAGAGAAGGATGCCCAGATTAGCATCTTTGGCTATTTGCAACAATATGATGATACCCATATGGCAGAATTATCGAACCTGGGTTGGTACCAATAGCCCTGCTTCCCTGATATAAGCTGGGTTGTAATTTCTGGCCTGGCTTGGCTAGTATAGCATTAAAAAAGATTTACAGGAACAAATGGCACAAATTTTTGTGTCACAAGAAGTGGTTCTAACTCTTGTAGTCTCATCCTCTAAACCAATGCCTCAGTTACTTCATAAAGAATCAGAAATTAGATGAAGCTTTGCTAATAATTGGAAATAAAGGTCTACACCGCATATTTCATACTTATTTAACTTATTTTTCATATGCTGTCATGTTTGCTTTTTATCATTACAATTATAACCTGTATGAATACATAGATCTTGATTTAAATACTTTTGATTATCTCTTTTCTTTGCATCTAATTTCTTCTTTTATGTTTTAAAGAGAATACAAAAAGCAAAAAAAGAACAAAAATAGTAGAAAAGATATCAAATCTCACTAAACAAAATAATAAAAATTTTGCCATGGTTTTATTGTATAATATTCTCTTCAAATTAGTTGCTTAGATTGTCAGATATAAACATGAAAAATTGGTAAGAACTGAGCTTTAGGCTGAAATCAACAACTTCTGATATTGCAAGTCCTATGGATAACACACTACTATTATGGAGTACTATTAGTGGATTATTTTGCTGAATTCACACACCTACAATATTTAAATGGCAATGGAATACCCATCTCTGACAAAACTAAACAAAAAAAGGGGATACAAATGAAGGACCATTTTGTATCTGCATATTCAAAATAGGGTAGATATACAGCTACATTCTCTTAATTCAATGAATAGAAAGATTTGTTCTAATAGTGTTTATGGACAGGATACCATATCTGCATCTTGTACAATGAATAGCCACTAGGATAAGAATATGAGATGTACTAATTATTGAAACTGTCCTATTAATCGGTTTTGAAAGTGTCTCATAGCTATTTGTCAATACAGTTATTTCAAGAATTGGCAAGAAAAATACTTATAAGAATTAAAAAGAATAAAAAATTAAGCATCAACAGCTCCCATGAATAAACCGGTAGAAATCAGCAATGCAATTATACAAGCTATCATATATACACATCTGGATTTTTCTTTCCTTCTTTCATTTGTCCATTTCCTCATTCCAGTTGTTCCTTCCCATTGAATACATTCCTTCCCTTTTACGATATCTGTTGTGCCTTCCAGATTTTACTTACTCTTTCAGTTTCTTACACTGGTAAGACAATATAATGTTGCCCACGTGGGTCTGATTTATTTCACTTACCAGTATGGTCTCTAGTTGAAGCTATTGACCTATAAAAGCCTCAAGTTTATCCTCCCTTATAGGTGTGCAACACTCCATTATGTAAAAATAGTACCCTTTTAACCATTGCTCAGTTAATGGGCATTTGTGTTGTTTCCAAAATGTAATTATGACAGATTACGCTGCTCTGAATATGGGTGCACAAAATTCACTGGTGTGATGTTTTTAGTTCATTTGTAAAAATATCGAGGAGAGGAGCAGCTGGGCTGAGTTTGATCTTCCATTCTAGCATTTTGAGGAATCTCCACACTGGTTTCCATAGTGATTGTACCAGTCTGCACTGTAACCAACAATGGAGTAGGGTTCCTTTGTCCCTCACAGCCCCTACAGCGTTTGTTATTGGTTGATTTCTTGATGATAGCTATTCTCTTTGACATAATATAGAATCTCAGTGTTGTTTTAATTTGCATCTCCTGAATGAACAATGCTGTTGAATTTTTTTTTTCATGTACTTATTTGCCATTTGTATTTCATTTGTGAAGTGTGTATTCATCTCAGATGCCCATTTTTCTTTTGGGTCTTTGAATTTAGAAGGTCTGATTTTTGTTATATATATATTTTAAGAAAGGGTCTATAGGGTGTTCAGGGTGTCACTACTAGATGGGATTCTTAGTGATTCTCCTTGTACAGCCTCCCAAGGGCTGGTATTACAAGCAAATGCCACCATGACCAGTCTCAATTTTCATTTCAGCATGCCCCAGGGGCAGAGCCAGCAAGGCAAGCCCAGCAAACAAATCCCCAGCTTGCTTGCTGGGAATTAATCTTCTGAGCTATTTGGCAGGCCCTCTGGATGGTCTGATTTTTTAAAAATCCTTTAAAATGTAATTCTTGCACCTGCAAGCAGGCACCGGGCCGGGCCGGGAGGTCTAATCCCCCACGCCTGACATGCCAGCCCTACCCTTGGGGTGCGCTGAGATGGTGATTGAGACTGGGCATGGTAGTGTATGCCTATAATCCCAGCACTTGGGAGGCTATAAAGAAGAGCATAACTTCGAGTCCAATTTAGTAGTAAGACCCTGAACACCCTGTAGACCCTTCTCTAAAAAATATAAAACTACCAAAAGCAATAAAAGTAATTCTTACATTCAATTTCTGAATTAATACAAAAGACTTGAATTGTCTGTGAGAGAAAAAGGCATTTCAGTTCATTTTCTTGGGACCAGAAGCTCACACATGGGAGAGGTCACTTTTTATTTGTCTGTGTCTCTAGAAGTTCCCATGGACCAGTGTGCTGTATTTGTTTAACACACAATTCTTTGAATGACAGGGAAAATAAGCAAGTGGTTAGATGGAGCTGTATACAAGTGAAAAGGGAAACATGTCTGTATAAGCACTACTGACATCATCAGTGATGGGTATGAAACCAAAAAACGTGATAATTGTGGAGGGTCTAGTCCACGTGACTCTGGCAGCTTGAGCCTTGCAGCCCCAATTCTGTCTTCTCTGAATAAAAGAAACTCATGGGATGTGCTTCTATAGCTGCTTTGTTAAAATTTTGGCCTTGTTCTAGTGGGATTAGGAGAGAATGGAAAGAACTCAGGGTTTTAACCTAAACCAAGGAAAATTTATAATAACTATAAGATGAATGGGGAGAGATCCACCTGTGCATAAATTGGATTGTAGGACAGGCAAGGACCTGTCTCTCTGATGCATTGAAATATCTACTTGGGTAGCTCTGAGTGAGTTACAGGAGAGAGAGGTATGCTTTGCACTCAGTACTGGGAAAAGTAACAGTGAGTTAGTGGATTTGCTTCTCTTACTTGGATTTTTGTGTTCTCAATTGCAGAAAGTCCTTCAGCATATGAATGATTTGCCAAATAATAACAGTGCGTACTCTGGTCACAGTGAGGGGGTGAAAGATCTCACTGATGTTCTGCCCTATGCTTTATAGCAATTTGTGCATTCGAAAGTCTGAGAAATTCTGATATCTTGTTAACCCTGATTAGGTGCCTCTGTTATTAAGGCCCAATTATTAACAGTGGTATCTGTTGTTTGCTTATTCTGAGCTCATCTTATGGCTTGGAAAGTAAACAATTTCTATTCCTACATTTTTATGCATACATGTGGTATTCATTTTTATGTGTACAGCTTTTTATGCTGACAGGAAGTACTATAAAATGCCCATGGCAATCATTTTAATATGTACCACCTATTTTCAATTTTTCCTCATTTGTTTTCCTTCTATTTATATGGAGCTGTAATCTCCAACAAGCAGCACTGGCCTCCCACATTATTTATTGTTTCAATATAGGGGGCAATTACATATAATTAGCTGGATGATACCCGTTTGCTGGTGGAATTTGCTATGAATGCATTTGCTCCTTTGGGGAGTTGCTTTCTATTTATTGCACTGCTGTTCTGATGCTGTTAGAGTCTTACCTTCTCTTCCCCCTTCTTATTTATTGCTTCATTGGTCTGAGGCAGGAAGAATGCATATGAAAATCGTTATGCAACAGCCTGTGAATAACTATCACAGGAGGTAGAAATGAAAAACACTCAAATAGGCACAAGGTAAACTTTCAATAATATGTTTATTTGCAGGTAAATAAATTCAGGTAAATTTGGCATTGCCTTCTAAAATTTTGTGAAAATCAGCTATCAAGGCCACAGAAGATGTAATTTGTGGTGTATCTTGTTTCTGCATCATGATTTATTCCACCTAATTTAATTTTCCAGATGGTTAGAGGTCACTATCTTGTTATGAAACTTTAAAATAATTAACATTTAAAAAAATCATTTCCTAAAATACATTAGTGCATTTTCTTTGCTTTTCAAAAACTGAATTCACAGGATACAAAGCAACACACTCTGCAATTTTTGAAAAATGAATTTAAGCCAGGCTTTTCCCAGAGATAGCTCCTTTGTCCAAATGGATCTTGAGGAGTTGTGATATGTAACTTTTTATTTCTGGAGTTCCATTCATGTTTCAGTATGTTTGCAAGAAGAGACCTCTGAAAATTTGGATAAAGGAGCCTTAGATATTTGCTATGGAGGCCAGTAGCCTGTTTCAGTCCATACTCATTTTGTTATTTTGCCTATAAAAGCAAAAAATCAGATTTAAATTGAAGACTCCTTATTGCCTGTCATGATTCGGTTTGCAATTTCCTTTCATATCACAGTGCTACCTCCTTGGCATCCTTTATACACATTCCTTTAAGCTGTTGTCATAGCTACTCTTAGCCTCCTAGATTGACCCCTGTAATATATTTTCTCATCTCACTCTGACCTCTGTATAAATTCAGTCTTCAGCACATTTTAGAAGAGAGTGTCCCAAATGATGGTTGATACATGGTGTGCTATCCATCTCACTTTACTGTTGTCAAGTTCATATTTTGAAGAAGAAGATCATGAGATCTTTCTTTGTACTTCAGTTCAGTGTGCTACAATTTCTTTTCTCCCTTTAGAACTGACTGTTCCTCAGCTCTCTCAATTAGAAACCTGGAAAAAGTCACACAGAAGAGGTGGAAAAGATATAGGTATGAAGTAATCAAGTACTGTCATTTTGCTCATAGACACACCTGAGCCTGGGAAGCAAAATGACAGCTGAAGGCATAGATAGAAAATGGGACTAGAGCCATATTTTTAAAAACAGTCAAATGTTTGTACTGTAGACTCTCCAACATTTTGGAAGTTATCTGTCCTTAATTTCTAGCATACAGTATATTTCTTGTTCCTCATTTCATACCATTTTCCCCTCTGACTTCCTATCCTGCCTACGCTTCTTAGCCATGGTTGCCCCCTGAAGATTAAATACAAAAGTATAATGTATTATATTCAGATTCCCATTACTTAAACACATGTTGGAAACACTCTAATAGTAGTGTGTCTGATTGGTAGGGTTTCTGTTAAAACATCCCAAATCTGATTTTCCATGTTCATCTGCTTTGTTACTGTTCTCTGTTCTGTTCTCAATTGTCTTTTTAAGTTCAGTGTAAATTTCTTGCAGGAGAGTTGATATTTCCATATAAATAAACTGATTTTCCAACTATGCTTTCCAACTTCTTACATATACTACATATTAAATAATTGTTTAATAAAAAATAAAAATAAGTTTTATCTGAATTTCTTTCATTGTAGCCTTACCAGTGACTCTAGGAAATAAAGACAAAAAAATTTTTGATTGGTTGTGAGAATTTTTTATACAGATTAACTCATGGTAATTCTAGTTCTTGGACATTATTCTTGTGATGATTGATTAATATTTCCCAGATAATTCTTTCTTGACATATTGTATGAAAAGGGTAGCCTAAACTACATCAAGCATTTCACTTCTACTAGGTCAATTTCTAAATGTCAGTTGGTAAAACATACTTTATAAAACTCTACTCAAAAATCTTAAGCTAAAATATTTGTATTTTCTTCCCAACTATAAGTTGGGAAAATACTATAAGATACTGAACATGTATCTGATGACCATTTTAAGAGGATCTAACAGTATGAACTGTTTAAAATCCCAGCTCTGATATATACTTGCTGTTTATTCTCAAAATTTTATTTTTTACCTCTCTGAGTTTCTTTTTTACTTACAAAATTTGGGTAACAATAGAATAAAAACAGGTAACAATATATTATGGGAATTAGTTATTATGGATACAATCTTTAGCACAGTATATGGCTGCAGTATGAGAAATAATGGCTTTTGATTTAATATTATACTTATGTTATCTATGACAGATAATAGTTAAGAAAAATAAATTGATTCAGTTTAATGTAATGAAATATTTGTGTAAACACTATGGAAAAATCTACACATACAATAAGTGGTACATGGATTTTTATCTTTAAGTAACTGGTAATTAAACTGTTTTTCTTTCTTTTCTTAGTGCTTTTCTTTTTAAATGGACTCCAGAAGTACTTAGTGTTTATTATTTGGATTTAAATCTTTTTTATCCACATTTATTATTTGGATCGTCCAGTCACTAGGACAATATTGTTTTCCAGTGTTAATGTATTACCTTCTCGTTCCTCTTTCTCTTTCAACTCATGCTGCTTGACACCACCACAAAATTTAACTTTATTTTACGATGAATGAGAGGGTGAAAGAGACATGAATGTTACCAGACAGGTTCTCACTGCCAGCGACAATGCACTCAAATTTCCTCTACTCTTAGTGGCAAGCCGACACGGGCCTTCACTACTAGCTCCTAAGGACAACTTTTTCCCTAAAGCCAAGGTAGAAAAAATATTTTTATGACCCTGAATACTAGTGTGAAAAGAGAAAGAAGTTAAATACTTTCTTCAATCATTTACTAAAATAAAAGTACACCCTGGGGCTACAGGAACATAGGGAGCCTTTTCTAGATACAATTTATTTTTAACTATTGTGAATTGTACATGAAAAAGACCCCAGTGTGCCGGCCTGTCGTGCTGGCATTTCCACTGGGTAATTTACCTTTTGCTTCACTCCTTCTGGAAAACCCTCCATTTATTTTGTGAACTGAGCAATAGGTGCCTTTGCTTTAGTGAGTTTTTGTTTGAGCTTAATGACCTGTTCCAACCGGATGTACACTCCTACTCTTGTTGAGAAGAAAATGTTGCTTCTAACACCCTTTTGCTTAGCAACTGCTTCTCAACACTCAGGTGATTTAGGTTTGGAGTAATTCTACACGATTACTTCTCAAATTTTTCCTCTCAGTGGGCCTGTGGCTGTATTCTACTGTCAGATTTATGACAATGTCATAGCCATGTGTAACACAAGACATAGTAGCTCTATTAGAAAATGAGGCACATCGTTACGGTATTTGCATTTAGAATGGGGGTCACTGGGGTAATCTAAGTAAGAGTACTGATGTTTAGGATATACTCACAAACATTCAGTATTTTCAAGAATTTTAATAATAAATATTTGCAATTTTTATATTATGAATGATATAGTGCTCTACTGTGGAGATTTTGCCAGGGCAAAAACTACCAATTGCAGCCGTTTCTTTTTCTTTTTCTTTTTTTGTATTTATTTTTATTTTATTGAAGAACAAATAGCAATGAGAGAGTCCCAAGAGAAACTAACAGGACAGACTTGATAAATCAATGCACTGCAAACTATTTTCACAATGTTTTGGTATCATACAAGGTGCATACACAGCAATATATTTACAGATTTTATTATAGCAAATGTCTCTAATCAGTGAATGAGAAGAACTGTTTACTTCTCTTATTTTTCATACCTGAATTATATCACAAATTCAATAATTAATACTTTCTACCTTGTTATTTTCTAGTGGTTGTCCATAGTACCAGAAGCCAACATAATATCCTGTCCAACCACTGTTAGTGAAAATCTTGCTTCTCACGGAATATGCAGAAGCAGGGCATATTTATCCTAAATGTACTGTTTACACATGCATCACGATTCTTCCTTTTTTTGTCTAGACCCGTCAAAGATGAGCACTCCATTGTCATTAAACCAATTTAGGTGCCAGAACTCGGCGACACAATCCAATACAGTCCAGCATTCCACAATAATAGCAAGTTATCTGAAGAAGTTGTTGACTATAGCCATTCATAGCTCAACTTACCATCATTGCTCCATGATATATACGTCATTTTTATACTTTTCCACTGGATGGTTAAGACCCAGATAGGGGAAGACCTATATACCAAAAGATGTAGTTTTGCTTCTGATGATGTCAGTGAAGTCCCCTCAGGATTTATCTTGTAATCCTTCACCTTACTCTGTAGATCCCTTGTCTGTGTCAACCATGTGAATGAGTCATGGCCAACACTTGACTAGTTTGCTGTCTGTGAAAGCCACCATGTGACTCTCCCCAGGCACACTATAAGTCATCAATCTCTTTCCTCTGTGGCTCCATAATATCCTTGATCAGCAAATTTGGGCACAACTGAGTTTCATGATGTTGCAGTACAGGTTCTCCTATGTCCTGAGTCTTCACTGACCTTGAAAGGCTAGGGCCAAAATGTTGGCTGGTCTTGCAGCTCTTCTATTTCTCCAATTTTGATCTGTAAACTTAGGTTGTTAACCATCCAGAAGAAAAGCTGATTAGTATCCTGTAGCATATGATGTTCAGTTTGTCCTATCTATCTGAATCAATTCTTTTTAGTTGTTGTACATTTCTATTTGTATTTCTTCTTTTGACTTCTTATATTAGGGAGACTATATGATATTTGGACATGTGTGTCTGGTTTATTTCACTTACGAGTATATGTTCAAGTGGCATCCACTTCAGTATAAATGCTTCAAGTTTATCATTCCTAATAGCTGAGTAATACTCCATTATATAGAAATACCACATCTTTTTCAACCATTCATCATGTGACAGACATCTTCGTTGTTTCCAAGATTTTGCTATCATAAATTCTACTGCTATAAACATAGGTACACATATATCACTATGATACAATGTTTTCAGTTCCTCTGCGAAAATTCCCAGTAGGGAGATAGCCGGCTTGAATGGGATTTCTAGTCCTACTCTTTTGAGGAGTCTCCACATTGATCTCCACAATGGTTGTACCAGTCTACATTCCCACCAGCAGTGGAGAAGTGTTCCCTTTTCCCCACAACCTCTCCAACATCTGTGGTTGGTTGATTTCCTTATGATAGCCATTCTTTCTGGAGTGAGATGGTATCTCAGTGTTGTTTTTATTTGCATTTCAGGGATGGTTAGTGATGTGGAGCATTTTTTTGTATATTTATTTGCTTCTTTAATTTTGTCCTCTGAGAAGTGTGTATTCATCTCAGATGCTCATTTCTGAATTGGGGCTTTAAATTTGAGGGCCCTGCTATATCTTAGTTCTTTATATATTCTAGACAGCAGACATTTGTCTGATTGCTTAGTAGTTAGGACTTTTCCAAAATTTGTGGGTTGTCTTTTCACTTTGTTGAGAATTCCTTTTGATCTGCAGAAATTCCTCAAGAAGAGTTGATCCCAGTTGTTGATTCTTTCAAGTTTTTCCCGTGTAAATATATGTTTGTTCATGAAACCTTTAACTATACCCCTATGTCTTCAAGAGTTCCTCTTACTTTCTTTTACAGGGCATTGAATGTTTCTGTTTTAATGTTGAGATCTTTAATCCATTCTGACTTTAACTTAGTGCATGGTGATAGAGCTAAGTCAAGTTTTAGTTTTCAGCATGTAGAAAGCCATGTTTTCCAGCATCATTTGTTAAAGAGGCTATCTTTCTTCCAGTGAGCTTGTGTGGCCCCTTTGTTGAAGACAAGATGGCTGAGTGTTTTCGTAGATGACTCTGCATCTTCCAATCTATTCCACTGATCCACAGGTCTATTTTGTTGCCAATACCATGTTGATTTTATCACAGTGGCTTTGTAGTATAATTTCAAATCAGGAATTGTGATGCCTCCTGCCTTGTCTTTGTTGGCCAAGATTGCTTTTGCTATTCTAGGTCGTTTGTGGTTCCAAATAAATTTTAGTATTGATTTCTCTATGTCTGGGAGGTATGTTGGTGGCAGTTTGATAGGGATTGCATTAAATCTGTACAGCGATTTTGGGAGTATGGCCATCTTCACGATGTTGGTTCTTCCTATCCAGGAGCATGGACTATCTTTCCATTTTCTGAAATCCTCTATAATCTCTTTTAACAAAAGAGGGTGTTATAATTTTCTGTGAAAAGATCTTTGACTTCCTTGGTTAAATGAGTCCCAAGGTATTTCATTTTCCACGGTGCTATTGTAAAAGGTATTGTTTCTATTGTTTCCTTTTCAGTGCACTTGTTATCTGTATAGAGGAATGCTATTGACTTTTGAGTATTGATTTTTTATTCTGCTATGCTACTGAATTTCTGTATCAGTTCTAGTAGTTTCTTGGTGGAATTTTTGGGGTCTTCCAAGTAAAGTATCATGTCATCTGCAAATAGTGATAATTTAACTTCTTCTTTACCTATTCTTATTCCCTTTATTTCTCCCTCTTTTCTAATGGCTGTTGCTAATGTTTCCAATACTGTATTGAATAGGAGGGGTGATAGAGGACATCCTTGTCTTGTTCTTGATTTAAGAGTAAAAGATTTCAGTTTTTCCCCATTTAGGATTATATTAGCTTTAGGGTTGTCATAGATGGCTTTTATCAAATTGAGATAGAGTCCATCTATTCCAATTTTCTGTAGGACCTTGCACATGAATGAGTGTTGGACTTTGTCAAAGGCTTTCTCTGCATCAATTGAGATGATCATGTGGTTTTTAGATTTCAGTCTATTAATATAGTGTATTACATTTATAGATTTTCAAATACTGAACCATCCTTGCATCCCTGGGATGAATCCTACCTGGTCATGGTGTATGATCTTCTTGATGATTTGCTGTATTCTATTTGTCAGGATTTTGTTGAGTATTTTTGCATCTATGTTCATGAAGGAGATTGGTCTGTACTCATTTTTCATTGTGTCTTTCCCTGGTTTTGGAATCAGTATTATACTTCCCTCCAGAAATGATTTTGTGTGGACTGCTTCCTTTTCAATTTCATTGAAGAGTTTGAGGAGTGTAGGGATTATATCTTCTATAAATTTCTTGTAGAATTCAGCTGTGAATCCATCAGGACCTGGACTCTTCTTTGTTGGTAGATTTTGTATTACATTTTGTATTTCTTTGATTGTCATTGGTTTACTGAGAGTTGTTCTATGTTCTTGGTCCAGTTTTAGTAATTTGTACCTTTCAAGGAATCTGCCTATTTCATCTGTGTCTTCTATTCTGCAAGCATAAAGATTCTCCAAGTAGCTATTCACAATCTTCTGGATTTCAATTAGGTCTGTGGTGATGTCACCCTTTTCATTTCTTATTGCTTGCATTTGAATTTTTTCTTTCCTCTTTTTGATGAGGTTGGCTAGAGGCTTATCAACTTTATTTTGTCTTTCACAGAACAAACTATTAGATTTGTGGATTCTTTGAACAGTTTCCTTGATCTCAATTGAATTAATTTATGCTCTAATCTTTATGATTTCTTCCCATCTTTGTGCTCTTCCCATCTTTCATTTGCTCTTCATTTTCTAGATGTTGGAGGTGCAACATTAGGGTGTTTATTTGTTCCTGTTTGGTTATCCTAACGTGTGAGTTCATAGCTATGATTTTCCCTCTAAGAACTGCTTTTATCGCATCCCATAGATTCTGGTAAGCTGTGCTTGAATTTTCATTTAAAATTGAATTGTAGATATTGTTGAATTTCTTGTTTAATTTCTTCTGTGACCCACTGAGTGCCGAGTAGAGTGTTGTTTAATTTCCATGAATTTAGCAGGTTTTTCTGGTTTCTTTTGTTGTTTTGTTCCAGTTTCATTGCACTGTGGTCAGATAATATGCATGGGATAATTTCTGTTTTCTTGCATATACTTAAGCATGACTTCTGGACTAGTATGTGATCTGTTTTGGAAAATGACCTAAGTGCAGCTGAAAATATGTGTATTTGGCTGTGGTTGGGTGGAACACTCTGTACATGTCCACCAGGTCCATTTGTTCCAAGCTCTGGTTCAGTTCTGCTACTTCTTTGCTGATTTTTTGTCTGGTTGACCTATCCTTTTGAGATAAGGTGTGTTAAGGTCTCCTGTTAAGATTATGGTCTTAGATATTAGGTTTTTCATGTCCAGTAAGACTTATCTTACATAGTTGGATTCTCCTGTGTTTGGTGCATAGATATTTATGAGTGTCACCTCTTGCTCTTGAATTTTTCCCCTATCCAATATATAGTGGCCTTCTTTGTGTTGTTTGATCATTCTTGGTTTGAAGTTGAGACTCTCTGAGAACAGAATTGCTATTCCTGCATTTTTCTGATGTGCAGGGGCATGTAGTATTGTTTTCCATTCTTTGACTTTGAGCCTATGAATGTCCTTTTGAGTTCAGTGTGTTTCTTGTATACAGCATATTGTTGGATTTTGTTTCCTAATCCATAGTGCCAGTCTATTTCTCTTAATTTGTGAATTGAATCAATTTACATTGATAGTTATAATTAAAATGTGTTGACATGTTTGTCATGGTATTTACCTGGTGTTGTTTACTCCTTTGTATCCTGTGTTTAATTGTCTGTCTTGTTTAGTGGGTTCCTTCCCTTCTCTTTCATGGAGTGCTGGTCATTGTGGTCTCTCTCTAGAACATCTTTCAGTAGCCTATGTAGGGATGGCTTTGTCATCATGAAATTCATTAGTTGTTCTTTGTTGTGGAAGTATTTCCCTTCTCCATAAAACTTGGAAGAGAGTTTTGCAGGGTGTAATATTTTGGGCTAGAATTTGTTTTCATCCAGGACTTGAAGAACTCTGTTCCATGCTCTCTTTGGCTTCATGGTTTGTGTAGAGAAGTAGGCTATAATTCTGATGAGTATTCCTTTGAATGGGATCTGCTTGTTCTCTCTAGCAGCTTTCAGTATATTATTCTTGTGTTGGATTTCAGGGATCTTGACTAGTATATATCTCAGTGTGTTTTTACTTGGGTGGAAGTTATTTGGTGTTCTGTATGCTTCATTTACTGAATGTTCATTTGTTTCCTTATATTTGGGAAGTTTTCTGTGATTATTTCTGCCCATTTTCTTTTTTTGTCTTCTTGAGAAAGGGTCTTACTATGCAGTTCAGGCTGGCCTTAAGCTCACTTTGTAGCTCAGGCTGGTCTTGAACTCACAACAATCCTCCTGCCTCAGCCTCCCAAATGGTGGGATTACAGGCCTGCACCACCACACCAGGCCCATTTTCTTTTTATATCATTTGTATTGACTCCTTCATTTTCATTCATGCCAATTAATCTCACATTGTTCATCTTGGTGTCATCTTGGATACGATGGATTATTTTTTCCTGTATTCTCATTGTTTTTAAGAGATCCTTTCTTACCTTTTTACTAGCTGCACCAGCATCCTCTAGATCTGAAACTCTTCGCTTTCATTCAAATGGTTTTGTAGACTCATGATTGATATTTTTAGTACTTCTATCTCTTTGACTCTGCTTCATGTGTTCTGTTTCTTTTCTGTATTGCTTATTCCAGGATTCCGTCGTATTTCTGATCTCCTCTATTTTTTTTTTTTTTTTATCCATTTCTTCTTTAGAAGTAGGTAGTAATTGTTTTTCTGCAGAGTTTCTTCCAAATGGGATTTCCTCCGTGTATTTCCGGACTTGTTTCTGTATTTCAGATGTTATGCATTCTAAGAATTCCTTTTTGATTTCAGAAATTATTTCTGCTTTGAGTTCCTCATGACCTTTCTGATGTTGTTTCTTTGCTTCCAATGCTGTTAATTCATACATTTCAGCTGGAATAGTGTTCTCTGCACTTGTTCTGGGTGAGCATTTTGTTTTCTCCAGATGTTTCTGGATTTGGTTCTTTATTTCAGATGCTAATGTATTCACGTATTTCTTTTTTTATTTCAGGAATTAGTTCTTGTCTGAGTTCCTCTGTACCTTTCTTCTGTTGTTCCTTTGCTTCTGTCTCTGTGAATTCATTCATTTCAGCTAAGCTAGTGTCCTCTGCATTTATTGGTGGACTTGAGACCTCAGATTGCATTTTTCTCCTTGTCTTTGTCATTTTATATAGCACTGACCTCTGACCTTTGGTGTAGAGCTTTGGTGCAGCTATAGCCTTAGTGCATAGTGAGATTTGGGTGCCAGTCTATTAAGTTTGACATTATCCAGTTATGCCTGGCCTGGATGTAGGTGTTGTGTTCAGTTTCTTTTTGCTGTAGCTGCTGTGATTCCCCTCTGTTGGGGCCCTGGTTAGGGGAGCACTGGGGAGCACAGATGCTCTCCCTCACACTCACCATCTTACATATATTGCTGGACAATATTCTTTGGTATCATTTATTTATTTTAGTGCTGGTGGACATTTGAGCTCTGTCCAAGTCTTAGCTGTTTTGCAAATCATATGGATATTCTTGTACCTATATTTTGGTAAGGGTGTGCTCATGTCTCTCAGAATACAGGAGAGTCCTCAAAAGTTCTCACTTCCGTGGTGGGCTTGGGGGCAGTGGCTATGGGGATTTGCCAGTTAAGTCTGTCTGGAGTGTCTCAGGCAGGTCTCTGGCTAGGATGTCTTGGGGCCTGAGGCTCTGGATGTTGCAGAACATGCAGGGAGAAGCAAACTAACCACACACTCACCGAGCTTTGATGCCCAGTGAGTTGGTGAAATTCCCACTCGCTCAGTGGCCTTTAGGGTAGCGGATCTGGGGAGTTCCTGCTGAGTGTACCCTGAGGTTTCAGGCTGGTCGCTCTTTCGGAGTACTCAGGGGTGGGGATCTGGGTTGCGGGTGTGGGAAGAAGCCAAAGGCTCTCCCTCAGACTCACCATATACTCACTGATCTGGGAAGCCTTGTGAGCAGTGCAAATTCCACCTCACTAGGAGGGCTTGGGGGCAGGATCCAGGAGGCCGCCGTGTGGGCCCCGCTGTCTCAGGCAGGTTGCTTTGGCTGGGCGGGTGTAGGGCGGATTGAAGAAGATGGCAGAGTTGGCCCACAGCTGTTTCTTCTAACAAAGCCATTCTCTCCTGCAACTGAAGGATAAAAGAGCTGGAATTTTGACCAGAGTTCATTTTTTTGTACATAGCATGTATTTGATTTCATCACTTAAGTATAGCACACATGTACAAAATCAAATAAGCCTTGAGCATAATACTGAATGGATTGCCACGAAGTAGCAACCTATCTGTAAGTACCTTCTACACCATGGACTAAGGAGCCAAGTACCTCAGGGACCTTGCAAGCCTTCATTGTTACTACACCTCCAACCTTCCCTCGTGGTCATCACTTCTTGCTCTCTGAATTTTATTTCCTAGATGTGTGGTGTTTGTAAACAGCAATAGTATGTATCAGTCATTATGTTGTTTCTGGCTATTGATTCTTATGCCTTAAGTTCCTAGCAAGCACTTGTTTGAGGCAACATCTTACATATATTGCTGGACAATATTCTTTGGTATCATTTATTTATTTTAGTGCTGATGGAGATTTGAGCTCTGTCCAAGTTTTAGCTGTTTTGTAACTCATATGAATATTCTTGCATCTATATTTTGGTAAGGGTGTGCTCATGTCCCTCACAATACAATAGAATGCATTCTCTCTCAGTAGATACTAAAATATTTTGGTAAGTTTTAGTAGAGATATACTATTTCAGTACCAGTGTATTTAAATTTTTGTTGTTTTACACATGTGTTCACATTTAGTGTTATGAGTTATTTTCACTTTACCAATTCCAGTAAATGTGTAGAGATACTTTATTGATGATCTGAATGATCATTTTCCTGAAAACCAATTTAAACATCACTTGGAATAATTAATGGCCACTCCAGTAATTTTTTTTTAATTTCCTAATTCAAATATTATTCATTTATTTTACATTATCTTTATTTCTTTTGCTTCTTAAAAATCATTATTAAAAGCCTGTTTTGATTCAAGCATCATGTAAGAGGTGTATTCCACACCTCTGAAGCTTGTATATTCAGTATGTTAGCATTATTATTTGATGAATAGAAGGTCTGATTTTAATATAATCCAATTTATCACTTTTTTCACTTATGTTAATGCCTCAAGATTGTGTAGATATTCTTTTGCTACCTTTAAAGTATTTATTTTTACTTTTACACTGTCTTAGTCACTTTTCTCACTGTTGGAATTAAGTACTTCATGCCCATGACAAAAGCTTTATGTTAGCTCACAGCTTGCGGACATTTCACTTCATAGTGAGCTGGCTTCAAGGCAGGAAGGAGTGAAAGAGGTGCACTGCAGAGGAGGAACCGTCCATGGTGAAGCAGGCAGAAGTCAGCACAGTAGCAAGCAGCTGCACCAGCACTTGCAGCAAGCCTGTTTTCTTTCTGTCCATTTTACAGTTCAGTTGGTTGGTGCCACTCATGCCCTTGGTGAGGCTTTCATTACTCATACCTAGAACTATGCTAGTTGTAATCAGCAACTGACTTAGTATCACGCCCCCTTGATTCCAGTGTCACATACTTAATCTACATTCATACATGTACTAGTGAAGTTATATGATGTGTGGTTTGTATATAATTAATGCTATGGTGATAGAAAATAGATGCAGCTATAAATAGAACAAAAATAACCCTAAATTCCTAAGTGTATCAATAAATTATATGATATATAGATTACATCAGCATGTTTCAATGAGTTATTTTCACAAATTTTGGTATTCAACAAAAAAGCCCTTGTCCATTTTATATGAAAGTATTTAACTCTATAGAGTATACAAACTTTCATGCAGATGCAAAAGCAAGCAGATAACAATATGTGATTTGCATATCCCCCATACCCTTGTATGCACTTAGGAATTTAGAGTTATTTTTGTTCTATTTACATCGCATCCATTTCTATCACCATAGAATTAATTATATGCAAACTACACATCATATAGTGCACTTACCAGTACATGTTTTCATGTAGATGATGAAGAGAATTTTGCACATATCTACAAGGGAATATTACACTTGTTTTCTGTAATATTAAGCATCTATTTAAGTTTAAATTTACCTGTTTGTGCCACACTTTTCAGACACATGTATTTTATTTCTGAATTAAGATTTAGTTGTGATAATATACTTAATTGATAAATCTCTTAAGTTACTTTTAAGCACCAGACTCTTCTACTATCATTTTTCTCCTGGTAGCTCATTTGTACAAGAAATTTTGTTGGGCCAGCCTGGTAGCTTAGCAGATTAAAGGGCCTACTTAGGCAGAGTCAGGGGCCAAGGCTCCATCCCCAGCATGCTGTGCTGCCCCATCCACAGGGGTGTGCTGAAACTAGACTGGGCTTGGTGGTGCGCACCTGTAATCCCAGCGCTTGGGAGGCTGAACACAGGGGGATCACTATGAGTCTGAACTGCATAGTGAGACCCTGTGGAACCCTGTCTTACATATGTAAAAAAGAAATGTCCCCCCCACACACACTTTGGCACTTTCCAAATTCTATTTACCTTTTATTTAAAACTGATTTAAAAGTACAACATTTTAAAATTAATATAGGAAACTCCTGTATATTGTTCATCCACATTTTCCAGTATAATTATCACATGAGTTTTATTGTCCTTACATCTTCCTTATTTTCTCTCTTCGCTTGTTTTTATATTTTTGGGGTATTTGTAGAATTGCAAAACAATTCTTCTTTACCTCCAAATATGTCATTTTATTTCTGTCATCAGCCCATAGAACAGTGATCACACCTGGGAAATCTTCATGTATGCTATTAACTAATGCTCACCTTATATCAGTTTTCCAAATTTCTCATAATGTGCTACCTTATCTGAGATTTAATCCCTGATGATACACTTCATTTGATTATCAGGGTTGTGTAGTCTCTTTTAATCTGAAACAATGCTGTCTTTTTGGGTCTCCAATGATCTTAGTACTTTGAAAGAGAGTTGAATAGCATCAAGAACTTTGAAATTTCTGGCATTTTACTCTTACTTGTGAGCTTACTGACTAATTTTCCACTAGGCAAGGGATATAAATAAAAGAAACAAGTTCCTGGGTCAGAGACCAAGGACTTTGCTACTCCTATCCCAAAAAGCACAGGCTTCACATTTTTGTCTGCTCATGTGTGTTCAAGATTCATGGAGTAGTACAAACAAATACTGGTAAGTGCGAATCAGTGATGAGTTTTAATGACGGCTTAAAATGTCCAGCTCTTCCCAAATAAACTGAAAATGAGCCTAGAAAAACTTGTCATTCTTTTATGAGACAATAAACAAATCTCCTGCGTGAACTTTGAGTGACACATTCTCTTTTTCTCTCCTCAAAGTTCTGCTACATGAACAATCTTGAAAAGATAGCTCACAGTAAGTGAGGAGTACATGCTTTGCTTAAGATACATGCATGAATAAAAGGCATAGGTGAGGAATATTCTCCTTTTCTGAGACATTTTGGCTTCTGTCACAATAAGGGGAAGTACATTGGCCATTTTTTTTAATCCAGGCCACAGAATCTGGGGACAAGTCTATTATGTCTCATGCAGCGCTGAAAGAATTTTCCCATCAGCAAATATGCAAGCAGCAGGAGGCCAATCCACATTATTAATTTCAGTGGGGCTACCCAAGGTTGTGAGTTAACCCAGGCAGCTGAATAAAGCCCATAATCCATCACAGTCTACCTGAAAAACTCAGGTGTCATTTTACTTAAATTTTTATATTGACATTTCCACTTAGTCTAATGTATTAATCAAGATGCATTAGGATCCCCAGCCAGATAGCTCAGACTAAAGCCCCTGCATAGGCACAGAACAGTGGTGAGGGTTCTAGCCCTGGCATAAGGTACTGGCCCCACCTCTGGGGCATGCTGAGAAAGTGACTCAGACTGGGTATGATGGTTCACATCTGCAATCCCAGCACTTGGGAGGCTGAGAAGAGGAGAATCACTAAGAGTCTGGTCTACATAGTGAGACCTTGAGCACCCTGTAGACCCTGTACTAAATACATAAAAAATGCATTAGGATGTATTATCAGCTGTATAGGTTATACCTTGGTGTACCAAGAAGAAATTTGGATCAATTCTGTCATCCAAAATAGTCTAAGTTGGTAACTTGGAGCTGACCTGAATGCCATTTAGGGCTGAGGTCATTTCACTAATGATGTCATATAAAATCATGAGCTGAGGAGATAGCTCATAGAATAAGTTCTTGCCTGGCAAGTGCGAGGGCCTGAGTTCAATCCCCACTCTGCTCCGCCAAAAAAAGCTAACTAAAAAAAAATCATGAGTAAATTAGGTCACATCTTTCCTAACTGAAAAACTCCCAGGATAGGGAAACTTGCCTGAAGAATGATCATGAATATTAAGTCTATTTAAACCTAAACACTAAATATTTTAGAAATAAATTTGCTAAATTTATCACGTTTTTGTAGATAAACATAATTTTATCTCTATTTCACATAAAGAACACACATGAGAATCAATACACTCTCACTAACATTATTTTATTGCATATAATTAACCTGGAAATATAAAGTTTCTTCTTTAATTTATGTAGCTCTTCTCATACCGTCAGTGTGATGCACAGGATAGCTCTATCAATAGTGCTAAATAAATTATAAAGAGGGAAAACACTGAACATAACTATTTTCCCAACTCTTTTCCTTTGAGAACATAAACAATATCATCTGTAGCATAGCTCAGGAGTGGCTTTGGAAACCAATGCAAAAAGTGAAATGAAGAAAAGATCTTATAACTATAAACTTGGTGTTTTAACTTGAAAATGGCATTATCAAAAGCAGAAAACACCCATGACCATCAGGTATAGGTGTATAAGACAAGTTACAACATGGTTAAACACAATATCATATAGCACAGATTTTTAAGATAATCCTCTGTTTCTTTCTCACTGTCTCTCTCCTTCACTCTCCTCCTTCCCTTTCTTCTCCTTCCCTTTTTTCTCAAGTCCCTAATATGACTTCCAAAAATTACTTTTAGACTTTTTAGAAGTTAATGTTCTAGAAATTAGTCATCACAAAATTTAAAACCAAGGGCATTTTTAATCTCTGCCATCTGGAAGACTGAGGCTGGGCGATCACGGTTTCAATTGCAACCTCGGCAATTTGGTGAGACACCATCTGAAAATCAAAATGTGTGGTAACATAGCTCAGTGTGAGGACTCTGGCTTCTCAGGGTTTATATATTATAAATAGATAGATAATTATTTGGAAGCATGCAATAAAGGAAAAATTAACAGGTTTTTTTTTTTTAAATATAGAGAAAGTTTGTTATTCAGGTAAAATTCACAAAAGACAGCACGGGTTTTAGAAAAGTTCAATAGAAAGGTAAATTTAACACTAGCTCGATTGCCAAAAATTTTAAAGTGATACCATACTTTTCAGCATTAGGAAGCAATATTTCTTATTATGAATGAACCCATAAACATGGAACTGGCATTGTCAATCCTATATATTTTAATGCTTTGTTGAACTCAGTCATTGCAAGACAAATTAACATCATTACCTTATAAATTATTCCCTGAAACACAGGTGTGCTATTTAAGGTCATTTTTCATCTTCTGCCACAGAGGTAGCTTTGCTTCAAGATACAATTACATTTTGTTGATAAGCGGACAAAACATAACATCCATTTTATTTTCTTCTACATATCTTTGCAAATACTTTAGGAAGCAGCTCACCCCAGCCATCATAGCTACAACCTGTAATCCAATAACTCACTTCAATTCCTCCATAGGATGGCAAAGGTTGGCAATGGGCAAAGCTCAACTGGTTTCATTTAAGCACATACTGGGACTTCTGAGTTCCAGTGTAATAGCATTTGCAATTTCCATCCAGGATTATGTATTCAGTTTAATTTTTTTTTTTTATTTTTGTGGAATCAGGGGTTGAAATCAGGTCTTTGTACTTGCCAGGGCAGTGCTTATTCTACTGAGCTGTCTCCCCAGGCCATGTAGAATTCTTAAACTGGAGAATACGAGCATGTGTGCTGATATGATCCGATGTTTCTATCCATACACTCTAGCCTGTTATGCATCATAAAGAAGCAAGAAATAAAGTTGCATATGTATTAATATTATGCTGGTGGCCAAGTATTTCTGTCAGATATGAAAGCAGATTTTAATGAGATAGTACAACTAATATATAAGCTATTTCATGTAACTCTGTTGCTTCCTTGGCAACTGATGGGAAAAATATGAAAGTAGTGTCAAATGAATTCCACTTAACTTTAAAGAAGACAGAATTCTAATGTCTTATGCTGCTTTAAGCAAAAGAGCTTTATTGAGTTAGGTGTATTTTTATGTTATTGTTATTTTTGAACACATGTATATATAAAATGTATAAAAGGGAAATACATATTACAATAGTGGACAAAAATAAAATTACATTTCATAAACCTGTAATTCGGTGTGTTTTGGCATACATAAACATCATAAAACTAGTGCCATATTCTAGATATGGAATTCACAAAATTCTTTGAAATTTAGCTTGTCTGTCCCTCTTATCACCTACCAATAAGAGATTTATTGTCAGTTTGGGATTTTCTAAAAATTTATATAAACAAAATCATGTGCTGCATTTCCTTTGGCTTCTGTCACTCAGCATATTAATTTTAAATGCACACAGATTTCTAGCCCTTTGTTTTGTTCTTTTTCTTTTTGCATGCTGGGTAATACTTTAGTGAAAAAATATGCCACAATTCATTTACTATCCTGCTCATACATACAGGGGATATTTCCAGGTTTACATGTCATGAATAAAGCTTCTATGTAGAATTTTACTTTTATCTCTCAGATAAGCATGTAAGACTAAATGGAAATCATATAATAAGTATGTTTAAGTTTGCAGGAAAGTGCCAAACAGTTTTTAAAACATTCTTTCATCATTTTCCATTCCTGTCTACAGTAAAGAAGACATTAGATGTTTCTTCATTGCTTTGGCACTAGCTGAGGACAGACCTTTGGTGTGAGGTGATCTATTATATCTAAAGTGCTATAACTCAAACCAGTTTTAATTTGTATTTATGGCAGTGATCATCTTCCAATGTGTTTATTTATCATTACAGTATTTTCTTGAACAAGTCACTATTTCATGTGTTTGTTTGCTCTTTTCTAAATTGAATTGACTAACAATGAGTTGTAAAATATAAAGTTACAAGTCTTTCCTTGGATATATGATTAGCAAATATTTTCATCTTTGTATGGCTTATCTTTTTACAGTCCTAACAGTCTTTTTTCACAGGCAGAAATTCTTAATTTTGAGAGGATAAAATTTATCTCCTTTTTCTTTTATAAAAATGCCATCCTTTGGCATTCTAATTAAGAAATTTTTCCAAGCATGAAGTTAAAGAGAGAGAAAACATATTTCAGAGGTTTTACACATTTAGAATATGAACGTAAGTCTGTGATAAATTTTCAACTGACTTTTCTATGCATTGGAGTTGAAGAATCAAATTTCTTTATCTTTCATTCTCTTCTATCTCTATTTTTGCATAGGACTATCTCATTTTTCAAATATCATTTTTGAATAGACTGTTCTTTTTCCGCTGAATTATCTTTGTTCTTTTGTCCAATACCAATTAACTGCATATGTCTGATTCTTTCTAGACTTGGTTCCATCCCATCACACCATGCCTCTATCCCAATGCCCATACAGTAATATGTCCTTATAACTCTAGCTTTGTAATGAGACCTGAAAGATAAGTGTAGACAAACAGAGTCTCCAATTTCAGCCTGCCACTTAAACAGAAGTGTGATTTTTGACAAGACTTAGTCTTAAAAAATATTCTTGCAGGTTTAGTTTTAATTCCCTTATTTTTCAGTTGGAAATACTTTTCTTTCTTTCTCCAGTTACTTGGAGTTCCAGGCAGTTCATTATATCATGACTCTTCTCTTTCTTTTCTTTTTCTTTTTTTTGGAACTGGGAATTGAACTCAGGCCCTTACGTTTGCCAGTGAAGCATTTATTCCACTGAGCCATCTCCCCAGCCCACTATCATGACTTTTACTAAATTGTGGAAAAGGTTTGTTTTGGACATGCTGTCTTTAGCTTTGCAATTCAGAGATGCTTCTGCTATGTATTAACTGCTTTTCAAGAGATGTGTTGATGAAAATAAAGAGAGACAGAGATAAATGAGAGACAACTTGTTTTAACATGGTTGCTTCCAGTAACACTAAACATTATGGAATAAAGCACCTAACTTGCCTTAAAACACCAAAAGTGACTATTAAAACAACATTGGAAGGCCACAGGTTCTTAGTCTTAAACTCTCAAAGTAGATGTTAAAAATATCTTGCCCACCCGCTTCACCTCAATACGATCCTACTTTCCAGTAGGTCTCCTAAGAATCAGGAAAACTCATTGCTCCTAAAGGGAAAATGAATGGTTCTAAAACATGCTGCTCCCTGTAGGCCATTTCAAGCTTGCTTTCTTTTCTTTCCCATCAAACCATAATCTAAGTCTTTAGCTCAATTTTAGCTTTTTGCTTTCTCTCTCTTGTGACAGAAATTTCATCTCAGCATCATTGACTTGCTTGAGCACATTTAGGCAGTATGGTAGCTCAGCCCTTTTCAAATTCAATCTTGCATAGAATATTATGAGGATTTTTTTTTTTTAAATACAGATTCTGATTCAAATATGAGTCATTGAGGCTTCAGTTTCCACATTTCTCACCAGCACCAGCTCTTTGCAGGAATGACTATCTGGTCCACAGTAGGCATTTTGAGTAATAAGACCTTACCTGACCTGGGTGATCTCCAAAGTCACCTGTTAAATTTCTGGAGACGTATAAATTTTGGAAAACATGCTCAGATTTCCCGTACCGAAACCTCCAACAGAGGGGAGTCTGGGGAATTTTTATTGAAAGAAAGAAAAAACTCTCCCACGTGTAATCCACAAGAATTTGAGATGATAGTAAACAAAACTAACAAACCCGGGGGCATGTTCATTGTCCAATCAGAGAGGACAGCAGCTGTAGGTCAGGGAAGAAGGTCATAAGCTCTGGCTCTCCCAGTTATTGTATTTCAGTTTACAAACCTGAATAGACAGAAGTGTGCCAAGTTCAGACTTATGAGTATGATGCATATTTTTATGACCAAGAGCTTTAAAGTCCACAGCATGGACAGAGAAAATATTTTTTTGAAACAGCCTTCTTAATCTTAAGAATGTTGTATCTTGAGTCAATTTAGTTTAGTGGCCAGAAATTGTAAATTATTAGAAAACAGATTTTCATTTATTTTCCTTGTACAATTTCTTGCCAGTAGCAATCACCTAGAATTACAACGGGATTTTTAAATTTTATATACTGTAATCAAATAAATGGTCCTTTTCTCATTTTGTGCTTTTTAGCTTCTGCCTTTAAAATATAGTGGCTTACATTAAGTATTACTTTTGCATTAGGGGGAAGAAGGGCTGCTGAAAATTCTAATGCTTCAAATGGGCTATAAATAACAAGTTTAACTGAATAGATGCATTGTTTTTCAATGTGGATCTGTCTCTTGTGCTTTTCATTAAATCATTGCTTCTGATAGTATCCAGTCCTCTTTAACATTCTGGAGCTGTGTTATAACCTAGTAGCTTGCATTTAAGAATTGATCTGAATGCTTTCTAATTTTGAAGGCCTTTTTTTGTTTGTTTGTTTTTGGATGTTCTTTGTACTGCTTCATTCCTTAGTTTTAAAAGACTTTTTCAAATTTGGGCTAAGAAAATACTTGTGTTAAAATGAAAGGGTGAACTTGGGAAACAGCACATTCAAGCCAGCTCCTCCCATTTAAGCCAGAATCTCATGAGGTAAAGTTTATGCAGCTGCATTTTAGCAAATGTAGGTGAAATTCATTTATGTATATGGATGTTTGTGCACCGTTAATTTAGACGTGTGTTGTTTTGTTTTTAATCTTCCTTACCAAACAAAGGCTCCCTGTGGTCCTCTCCTCCAGCTGCCCCCCAGTGCATTCAGTTGTGCTAATGAGAACACCCCTGTACTTCTTCAGTCGCCCTGAAAAATCTCCACTTCTGAACACATGAGATTTGGGGGAACATTTTGCATCTGCAGTACAAGTGGGGATGTATAGAGGGTTTGGCTAGATCAAGTGGGGTTTCAGTGGATGGAAAAGTATTGTAAGTGCAGGCATAAATAGGATTGTGGTTAAGTGGACCTAAAAAGATTCTTGCCAAAGGTAGGTCAGAGTGAACAGAACCTCCCGTCTGATGGTGGAGGAAGACTCAGGGTGATCAGATGTTACATGTGAGAGTCTTGGTGAGCTGACTGGGAATTTTACTAAACTTACATAACAGAGAAATGAACAAGGAAACCCAAGGGTCAAGGCTTCACTGACTAGAGTTTCAAGGAGAATATACTTGACCTTCACTGTCTTTCTGGGGCCTCCACACAAATTCACCTGGCTGCCCTGCATAGAATGTTTGGCATTGTTTTTCAAATTTTTATACTACAAAATAGAAATGGGAGGACAAAGCTGCTAAAATAAGACTTCATCCCTCACTTTAGCTCACACTTTTAAGTAATTCTTCATAAATAAGTGTGCTGTAAGTGGGAGGCCTTTGTGGCTCTTGAAAATGACCCATTTATTAGTTCCGTAAATTTCTCATTTCTAGGGCTGGTCAAATAGCTCAGCAAAGTAATGCACCTGAAAGGAGGTGTATTGGCCAGGGGTTCAATCACCAGGCCTGCTGTGCTGGCCCTTCTCCCAGGGGGTGTTGAATGGCAACTGAGACTGGGCATGGTGGTGCACATCTGTAATCCCAGCTCTTGGGAGGCAGTAAAGAGGAGGCTCAGTATGACTCCAATCTAGTAGTGAGACCTTGCACACCCATACACCCTTCCCTAAAATATAAAAGTAAACAAATCTTTCATTTCTCAGCCCTTTAGGTAAGATGAGTATATTAGTTCCTTAAATTTACATAATTTCAGTACAACAAATTCTCTTACCTCTCGCCTCATTAACTCGATTTTTTCCACATCCCATAATCTAATCACAGGTATATTTCTTAGGATTATCCCCTTTCCCTTTAGCTCCTTAGAGTCTTACACAAGTACCTGTCATCCAGAATATCAAAACATCTCATATCTAAGTTTTATCTGCATGCATATTTATTGCTGGGTAGCCTTCATTTTATTTTGTTTATGTTCTGGGCTCATGGATGGTATTTCAGGTCAAATTAAATATGAGTTCTTAGAATTTAAGTCCAAGGATCTATAAGCACACATGTCCTAAGAACTCAGGATACAGGATAAATGTTTATTTTTCCAGGATTTTCTTCCTATGGTCACCAGAATGTCACCATTTCCTTCCCCTCTCTAGACACCCAGCTCAAGTTTGACACCATAACTGAAATCTCATCTCTTTTCTTTTGAAGAAAATGGCCTATCTGGTTTTATATTGCATTCACTGGTGCACCTGACCTTGACCCTTGAACTTCTGCTCCACACATGTCACATTCACTCTCTGTGACATCTTATTTTTGGACTAGTTGTTTTACATCCTGTGGCAGGTAGCCCATATTCTACAGGACCCCATGCCTATGAATGTTGCTTGCCTTGAGACCTTTTGACCTGAAATAATGTTTTGAAATCATATTTGAGTGACCTAGAAATTGTGTGTTTTATGACTTTGTTTTTGTTCCTTTCTTTAACTTTCTATTTCCTGTGAATATCTGGCATTTCATTTGCCCTTGGCATAGCAGCAAGGAAATTAATGATTTTAGATTGAGGTTGAAATGGCTTCAGACCTCCCTAAAATATTCTAAGCATACACATTTCCCTTCATGACAAGATCTGAGTTTTCTCAAATATTCACTTACATTTTTCCAGAACTTTCTAATTGCTTAATGCATGCTTGTGTTATTTTCCCTTCCTGTCTATGTTTCCCACTGTTTTTTTTTTT